>CM065124.1:25445460-25755460 GCA_033026305.1 Cirrhinus molitorella | reverse complement strand
AGAAAAAGAGCAAGTCTTGCATCTTCAAAAACAGTGGCATAAAGGAACAACTTTTTTTAACAGCAGCTTGTTTAAAAAGTATCACCTCTGCCTCATCCCCCTCATAGGCCTCATTGGCATCTGCACTCCCACTGCCTTCATTACTCTCCTCTGCTGCTTCTGTCATCCCTCCGTCACCATCTTCGTCATCTTCATCTTCTGCATCATCATCTTCATACTGCAGAATGAAGGGAGGTTAATACATGCTGCTAATTACAGAGTTTCTGCTTCTCTGAGAAACAGACTGACCTGTCCAGGCTCTTCCTGCTCCTCCTCTTCCTCCTCAGTGCCACTATCGGTCTCTATGATGATGACGTCATGTTTAAACTCCTCGGATGAGTCCTGTCCACTGATCTGAGACTCAGAGGGTTGGGACTCGCTCACCTGATCCATCGGGACAGACTGAGACAAAGATTCTTCATCTCCCTCTCCTAACACGGGATATGCTTCCTGTGAGAGATGAATAGACCATCAGCGCTTGATGAATGGTTAAGGTTATACTGTTACTAAGGGATAAACTGCTGGTACCTCACTGGCATCAGGAGGCTGCTGGGCTTCCCCTGGAGCATCACCCATGGCATCATTACTCTCCTCAGTGCCGGAAGCATCCTGCAAAAAGAGCATTATGGGATGATGTATAATCAAAAGTCTTTAATGGCCTATAAAAAGTCTATAACCATAGCGAGTGTTTTATGAGTCCTCAAGTGCAGCATCTACAGGCATTTTTAGTTTGTAAACCCTGAGTAATTAAATACAAAGAGACACCACATCTTTCTATCAGAATGCCTTCACTGGCTTCAAACAAAAGCATACATACAGTGTGATCAGTAGTCAGGTTTTCATCCAAAGTTGCGAATTTAACTTGGAATATTGTATAAAACATTAGCGAATATGCATCCAAGTCAAAGGAAACAAAATAGTCACTTCCTGATAAACTGGCACTAAATACCACTAAAAAAAGTAGTAGAAGCCACGAAATATAATAATTTTCATAAATAATAAATTACTTGCGCCTCAGAGCGAGCAGATGCACATTGATTCGCAAAATGCCGTTCCATCTTTTACTATTTGCACTAACCCTTTTTCGCACAAGACAAAAACCAACTCTGGAAACTGGAAACAGCTGGTGCATCTGATTTACAAACTAATGAAACAATTCCTTTTTCCTCATAACACATTCTAGAACTAAAGACACTGGCATTTTTTATTTTAACCTGGTGGAACGTAATTCATAAGTCATACACTACCAGTCAAAAGTTTTTGAACTAAGATTTATGTTTTTTTAAAGATATCTCTTCTGCTCACCAAGCCTGCATTTATTTGATCCAAAGTACAGCCCAAAAAAAGTACAGTTTTGAAATATTTTTACTGTTTAAAAATAACCATTTTCTGTTTGAATATATTTTATAAATGTCATTTAAGATGAAATTTTAGCATCATTACTCCAGTCACATGATTCTTCAGAAATCATTTTAATATTCTGCTTTGCTGCTCTAAAAACATTATTATTTTTATTATTAATGTTGAAAACTGTATTGTATTGTTGAAAACCCTTTTTTCAGGGTTCTTTAATTAATAGAAAGTTCAAAAGAACAGCACTTATCTGAAATAGATATTTTATAATGTTAAAAAAAGATTTCTATCGTCACTATCAATTTAAAGCATCCTTGCTAAATAAAAGTATTACTTTCTATAATGCAAAAATATAAATGCAAACAATTTAACTTCTTTTTAAGTTCATGATATTGCAACATAAACTGCTATATTAATTAATAAATTCTGAAATTATTTTAAATGTAAAATGTAAAAATGTAAATTTTACATGCAAACTTACTATGCTGCAAAAGAAGAAGAAGAAAAAAAAAAAAAAAAAAAAAAAAAAAAAACTTTCATTTTATGAAGTTAAGAACAGAAAATTAGAGAATTACCAGCATTTAATTCCTTTAAAACCATTCCTTTTTTCCCAAAAAATATATATATTTTAGTTGCATAAACTTTCACTTATGATGAAAAACATCATTAATTTTTCATACAGAAGTGATTTATGAAGGTTAATCAATGACAGAAGAGTGAAACTATTTACATTTTCAGATTTTGAGTATTTGGCGTTTGATACTTTACTCAACAACCCAATGAACTGTAGTTTACTTGACTTAGTTTATGTCAGTAAAATCTTTTGGTTGTTTATTACATCTTGTGTATTCTTGTTTACAAACACAATTTAGTCATAAGTGTATGCGTGTAAGATTCAGGTAAGAGGTTATATTTGGTGATGTAAATATATTTATAAAATATATTTCACATAAGTATTTGAGTCAAATCTACGGAAAAAAAGCAAGCATAGTATAATGTACAAATCCTCAGTTGATCCCTAGATGAAAATTAGCCAACAACACTAGCGATATTTATTTTTATTTATTAAAAATAAAAAAACTGAAACAAACATGTATTTTGATAGTCTTAACTTATTCCCAATGTTTTGTTTCTATACTAAAATTATATTTAAAACATTTTTATGTACCTTTTCAGTGTCAAAATCCTTTTCACATACTAGAAAGTTGCCAGTTTAAAACCAGACAAATTTCTCAATTAATAACAAAAGCCATACCCAATAACAAAAGCTAAACCGCTCACCTCCAGGCCAATTTTTCTAATGATGCGAATCTTCTTAGTGATGGGTGGGTGAGTGGGGTCATCCTGTGTAGTATCAGTCACCTCAGAAGAGCTCTCCTGCTCTTCCTCTCGCACTCGTTTGGGCACAGATGAGCCTGCTGTTGCCGACACTGATGGAAGAATGACATGTTAGTCAGAAACCTTATTAGCAAAGGGAGTGCTGGGGAGAGAGGGGCATGGATCAGTTAAAAAGAAAAAAAGTTCACATCTCACATAGGTGTCTTTACAATTTCAGTGTCACCATTTTCGGCTAAAATAAAAATGGGTCTTTTATTATCTATTTAGATCAGGGGTCCCCAAACTACGGCCCAACCCCCGCATTTGGACCGGCCCTCTAAACAATGCCAGAGACATATTTTGAAAATTTAATTTTAAATACGTTTTACTTACATCATGTCTGTATTTGATAATAAAGGTTGGCTTTAACTATAATTTCCCTTAGTCATTGACATAGCCTAATTATTTGTTAAATTTACCTACCAACAGAATGGTACATTCAACAACGTGTCATCGTGATCGAACAAGTGATGTACGAGCCATCAAGAAAATTCAAAGAGACGACAAAATGGCCAAACGGTTGGGAAAGAGAAAGGTAGATTCAGAAGGCAGGGTATTTAACCAAAAGTGGACAAGCGATTATTTGATGAGAGAGCTGGGTTTAGACTGGTCTAAGTCGGCCAGCATCACTACCGTTGGCGTTCCTAGTGTGGTTTGGCGCGTCGAGGGGGCTTATAGCAGTGGTTCTCAATCCTGGTCCTTGGGGCCCCCTGCTCTGCACATTTGGCATGTCTCTCTCATTTAACACACCTGATTGAGATCATCAGCTCGTTAGTTCAGCTGCAAAGTTTTGAAGTGGGAATCGGTCATGAAGGTGGTGGTGTCATCTATAAACTTCAGAGCAAACAGACTTAAACACTGGCAGTTCCAAGCCTTTTTCACAGAGCTAGAGTCTGCTCACAGAGATGTGCTTTACCATACTGAGGTCTGATGGTTAAGCTGGGGCAGAGCTGAGGCGTTTTTACGAGCCGCTACCCAAAATCAATGCCTTTCTTCTGACAAAGGGCAAAACCGTCCAAGAACTAATCGATGCAGAATGGAAATTGGACCTCGCCTTTTTAACAGATGTGACAGAAATGTTGAACGGCTCAACTTGCAGCTTCAAGGCAAAGGGAAACCAATATGTGACATGTATTCCCACAAAAAAAAGCATTTGAGGTGAAACTAGCACTGCTTGTGGGACAAGTGCAAAAGCAAGACTTCACTCATCTCCCGTTATCCAAAGTCGCTTAGCTGAGAAACCAGTGGCCCCTGCCTTCTTATCAGTTTGAGATTGTGATGGTAATAAAGCTTATTAATATATTGCTTGGAAAATAATGATAATTTGTCTGTAGGGTACATAACAAAAACCATTCTAGCATTCAGAGGCATGATAAATACAGCTAAAATCATAATAAAATCTCCACAATAATATAGTAAGTTAGTCACTCCGGCCCATGTAATTCTCTTTTAGAAACCGACCCAGCCCTCCATTAAAGAAAGGAAAAATTATGTGGCCCTCAGAAAAAAGTTTGGGGACCCCTGATTTCTGACCTACCGCAAAAACAACTTGTTTCAATATTTTTTCTATGGAATATATTATATAAAGTAAAGAAAGACTAAGAACATGTATAAATGCAAATAGTGTAAATTTGATTGCATGTTTATAATGAATTTTATGCCAATATTCAAACAAATTCAGTGTTTTGCAAACAAACAAATCTGTTTGGCTAAGAAAAATGTGACTTTCAAACAAACAAAGTGATTTGCAAATACAAAACTATTTGAGAGAAAATGCAGAGTTATGGACAAATATATATATTGCGTGTTACAACTGAGACTCAGTTGCCAATGGTTCTTTGTACCTGTACCAAAGACAGCAGTGGAAGTGGACGGCCTCTCCATCTGCGAGCTATGTACTGCCTCCATAATGGTTGTTGCTGGCTCCTGACTGGTCTGCTGCTGAGTGGGCTGGACAAAGGCAGTGGCTTGGCTCTGCTGCAGGCTGAGGATTGGCTGTGTGGTCTGTATGTTAGGGCTGGTGGAGCGCACTGAGCCGCTGGTGCTGCCGAAGACATGCTCCATTGGACCCTCTGTGGACTGGATAGCTGATGGAACAAAAAACATTTACTGACAACTTATGCACTAATATAGATTCTATCAGATATCAAAGCCTGAACTCCACCCATACCTTCCTGTGTTTCCACCTGTGTGGTGGGCATGACTGTGGCTGTGGGAGTAGGCGTGGTCACAGGGACAGGCGTTATCATTGGGCGGATGCTTGCCCGAGGGGTGGGCTTGCTCCCTGCGATAGGTGAAGGCTTGCTGGGGGCGGCAGCAACTGGTGTGGGCTTGATGTTAGCGGTGGGTGGCTCGGATGTACTGGCACTGTTAACAGGTAAAGTATAGAGAGACAATATTTAATACCGCTAGAATAAACGATGCATGGAAATGGAAAATGGCTTACTTCCGCAGTGCAAAATTAGGTGGGTATGAATCATTACCTTCCTCTGTCAGCAGCAGGTGTGGGTTTGAGAGTGATCTGGCGAGCATCTGATGACCTTTGTGCCTCTTGAACCTGGAAAAGACCACAAGTACTTTGATCAATATTGATATATTAAATATTGATTGAAATCATTTTATTCCATAAATAAAGTCCAGGAAGTCTCTTGTCAGATATATAAAACCCTTAAATGCAAATAAAGACACTTAATATTCATACATAACGCATAGTATTTCTACATACAGTTAAGGTCAAAAAGTTGAATACACTTAATTGTAAATTATGTTAATTATTTTACCAAAATAAGAGTGATCATACAAAATGCATGTTATTTTTCATTTAGTACTGACCTAAATAAGATATTTAACATAAAAGATGTTTACATATAGCTCACAAGAGAAAAATGTTGAAAAAAAAAAAAAAAAAAAAAAGACCCCATTCAAAAGTTTACATATACTTAATTCTTAATACAGTGTTGTTACCTGAATGATCCATAGCTGTTTGTTTGTTTTTTGTTTAATGACAGTTGTTCATAGTTGTTGAGTCTCTTGTTTGTCCTGAACAGTTAAACTGCCCGCTGTTCTTTAGAAAAAAATTTCAGGTCCCACAAATTCTGTGTTTTTTCAGCAATTTTGTGTATTTGAACTCTTTTCAATAATGACTATGATTTTGAGATCCATCTTTTCACACTGAGGACAACTGAGGGACTCAATTGCAACTATTACAGAGCATTCAAACACACTTAAAGTAAAAAATGCATTGAGAGCACAGAGTGTAAACTTTTGAACAGAATAAAGATGTGTAAATTTTTCTTATTTTGCCAAAATATATACATCTTTTTTCCATTTAATACTGCCTTTCAGAAGCTATAGAAGACACTTGCATTCCCAGAAGACAAAATAAGTTAAATTTACCCTCATCTTCAAATTCAAAATGTTTTCACCCTCCAGCTCTGAAGCATCAGTGAGCGTTTGAACCTTCTAAATATTAAGTTCTCTCTCGAGGATTATATGTAAACATCTTTTATGTGACATATCTTACTTAGATCAGTACTAAATAAAAAAAAAATGCATTTTGTATGATCCCTCTTATTTTTGATCAAATAAATGACATTTTGCAGATTCTGCAAGGTGTATGTAAACTTTTGACCTTAACTGTTATTGGTCAGAGTACATACGGGCAGTAAGTGCCTCATTTCCGGTGCTGTACCTTGCTCTGGCCAGGCTCCTGAGCTTCATCTTTCTGATCTCCGTGTCTCTCCTGTTGCTCTCGGAGTTCCCTCAGCTCTCTCTCCTGTCGGCTCAACCGGCCTTCATACTGGGACTTGAGCGCACTCATCCTCACCTCCAGCTCCTCTCTCTGCTGCTTCAGCTCCTCATTCTCTTTCGCCAGCTGCTCCTTTGCACCTAACACACATTGGATTTAGGGATGTAAAACTGTAGGACAACTGTATGTAGAGCATAACTAAAGGCCAACGGCCTCAAAACCATGATTTGCTACTTGCTAAGGAACGGTATGTGGCATTAAAAGATTAGTTCACTTGTGATTTAAAATTCTGATAATTTACTCTCTCTGATGTCATCCCAGATGTTTATGTATGGCTGTCTTCAGTCTAAAAGAAATTAAGGTTTTTGAGGAAAACACTCCAGGATCTTTCTCCATATAGCGGACTTCAATAGGGATCAACGGGTTGAAGGTTCAAAGTATAATTTTAATACATCTTCAAAGGGCTCTACACAATTTGAGCCAAGGAATAAGGGTCTTATGTAGCGAAATGATCAGTCATTTTTCATAAATAAAAATGGATGTACTTTTTAAACCACAAATGCTCATGGGGTGAGTAAATTCAAGACTGCTGAAGAAATGGATCTGTTAATTCAAATGCCAAAAAGTGTATTTGGTTTAAATCTTTAACATGTAAACGGTCAAGATTTGCTGAATGGACAAAACTGCTTCAGACCTTAGGAGTCTCAGCAGGATTAATGTGCTTGTTACATGTTCTGGTTTACTAACTGTTGAGCTGGTTGATCTTCTGCTTGGCTCCCATGAAGGCTTTCTTGGTCTTCTCCTCTTTATCAGCAATCTGCTGTCGGAGCTGCTCCTCCAGGTTACTCTTCTCCTGTAGCTCTGCTCTCAGACGGCCGAGCTCTGGCTGCACCTGTGCCAGCTGCTCCTGCAGGCTCTTGACCTCAGCTTCACGCTCCTGGACTGTCTGTACACACAAACATCGGCACATGTGTTTTAAACACACTGCTAACAGTCTCACTTTAATTAAGTAAACAAACACTTCAGGGACCAGGAAAAAAACACTTCTCTTTAAACTCTTTTCCAAAAAAGACCAACAAAACTTTCATCTTACTCCATCAAACTAACTTCACACCTCACTGTCTCAAAAGTTAATGAACAAATAACACTCAGTTACTCTCTCACTTCCTGGATTAAACAATTTTATTACTGTTATATAACGTGAGCCATACCAGAAAAGCCCACAATGGAAATGTTTATGATTGTGTGCGGTGTACTTTTACAGTACAAGACCGGACGTCCCAGTGCTCTGAGGGATTATACAACTATGGCTCTGTAAAAGCAATCATTGTGAGGAAGCATTAATTTAAGTTGTATGTTTAAGGGTTTATTCTAATGCAGACTTAAGGATAAGCACACACAAATATTAAAGATTAAATTTAGCTGTTTTTTGCATGAATAAGTAATTTTTGCTTGATCCAATAGATGGTTCTATGAAAGAATCATCTCACATAATAGTTTGTCCCACCTATGGGGAGACTTAGTTTGTCAGAGCAGCACACCAAGTCATGAAGTACCTTCTGTATGCTGTCCAGCTGAGTTTCCAGTTCTGAGGTTCTTGTCTGTGCCTGACTCAGTGAGCTCTTCAGGTTTTGAATCTCCTGTACTGAGGCCTGACGGTCTTCCTGCTCCTGTGCTGGCTTAGAAGCAGCCTCTGCCACCATCTGTCAGATGTGACAGACTCAGATTAATTCAGGACCTTTTCATTGGTTAAACTACTAAATCAATAAATCAATAAATAAATAAATAAAAAGGAGAACAACCTTATGTTGTTGTATACCTTATCATGCTGCTCTTTGAGCTCTTCGTATTGGGTTTTGTAGCGACGGCCAATCTTCTTAACCTGCGTGATGGTTTTGAGTTTCTCCTGAATGTCCACGGTCTTTGCCTCAAGATCCTTCTTCAGATTGTCTCTTTCAGTGTTGACCTTCCCAAGGCTATCCTGCAGGTTCTGCACCTGGTTCTGAGCTGTGGTGACTGAAGCTTGGCTCCTGTTTGATATGAAGAGAATCAAGATTGCTCTGTTAAAACCTGTCATAAAACAAAAATTCTCACATTTTAAAAATCATTCAAACTGCAAACTGACCTGGCCACCTCATTCTTGAGTTTCCCTGTCTCCTCTATGAGTTGCTGGATGCGTTTAATATGGGCCTCCCTTTCAGCATGAAGCTTCTTAGTTTCCTCCTGATCGCAGTCCTTCTGCTGACTAAGCAGTTGCTGTACGATCAATTAAATAACACAGTTAGATACTGAATTAAACTGACCTAACATACTACTGTGGTTTAATATAAGATTCTATCTACATGTTACATTCAATGTACAGCACTTCATTCTGAGACCTGTGTTCGAGTCTTCAAACGCTTGACGTCATCCTCCAGAAGTCTCTTCTCAGCCTGTAACATGCCACTCTTCTCACTAAGCTCAGCATTGGCGTCCTGCAGGGGCTTGATGTCTGCTTCCAGCTTACGCATCTACAACGTCATATGACAATCAATGTCATACATATAGTGTTATACTTGCTTTAAAAAAAAAAAAAAAAATCCTGCTAGTTAAGCAAATATACCATATACACTGCTGTTCAAAAGTTTAGGATCAGTAACATTTTTAATGTTTTTTTTTTTTTTTTTAGAAAAGTCTCATGCTCGTCAAGGCTGTATTTATTTGATCAAAACTACAGACAGACAGACAGACAGACAGACAGACAGAAAGAAAGAAAGACTTTTTATTTTAATATACATTAAAAACTAATGTATTCCTGTTATCAAAGCAGAATTTTCAGCATCATTACTGCTCAATGCTGGAAACAGTTGTGCTGCAAAATATAAAACCTGTGATAGTTTTTTCAGGATTCTTCAATGAATTTAAAAAAAACAAAAAACAAAAAAAAAACAGCATTTATTTAAAATGGAAATCTGTTCTAACAATATACACTACAATTCAAAAATTTACTTTTTTCTGTATTTTTGATCAAATAAATGCAACCTTGATGAGCATAAGAGACTTCTTTAAAAACATTACAAGTTTTACTGATCCCAAACTATTATACACAAATATGCACAGAAATACCTTTAAATCACAAATAAATCGACTTCTATACGAAACCTTCATGAATAATTGATTTGTTTTATAACATATGACACTCAAACTTTTCAATTTACAGATGTACCATTGTGCAAAACAATTTTTAAAAAAGACTATCCCTCTAATATAATACTTAAATATTTTCAGGATTCTTACTGTAACGACAACAATGCTTTTCAAACAAACTAGGAGTACTGATATATTAACTTAACCATTTCGTAATTCCATAACTTTCAAGTACTGAATGTTCTTCAATAGAGACAACTGTTATTCAGGGGAAACAAAAAAATATGGTTTCAATTTTTCTGGGCCTTGAACTTGGTAATTGCATTGCTGTCTATGCTGGGTCAGAAAGCATTCGGATTTAATTTCATTTGTGTTCTAAAGATGATCGAAGGTCTTACGGGTTTGGAATGTCATGAGGGTGATTAATTAATGACAGAAATTAAATTTTTTGGTGAACTATCCCTTAAGAAGTGATGCACACAGTGTGCTCTTAAAGTCTTGCCTTTGCTTGAGTCTGTTGTAGTTCATGCTCTAGTCTGTTCTTCTCATTCTTCAGCATCTTGTTAGTCTCAGTCAGAGCACTCATGCTCTCCATCCGCTTCATCATGTCTTCCTGCTGTGCCAAAGTCTTCGTTGTAACCTGCAGATTTGTGATGTTAACAGATTGCAAGATACACGATTTTTCAAAATCAGGTCAAGTGGGTAAATAACTTTGGCATGAGTGACAGAGCTATCTATTTGTCCAACCAATAGCATATGCAGCAAAAGTTTAGGAAAACTGTCTGAAAAAAATAAACAAAAAATTAAATACATTTAAAAAAAAAAAAAAGTTTTTAGGACCTGTAGCTTTTCTCTCTCTGCATTCAGGCTGTCCTGTAATTCCTTCAGCTCTCCCTCCAGGTACTCCATGCGCTGTTTATAGCGCAGGGTCTCCACCTCCGCCACTTCCAGCCGAGTCTCAGCTATCTCTTTCTCCCGCCGTACAAACCTGTTGAGAAAGAAAGACCACATGACTATTACCACTTTCTTGTTTAGTACTGTAAGGCATTTTAACAGCATGTCATTTTCTGAAAGCATTGCACTAATGAAGGGTTATACCTGAGTATGTCAAGGATCTGCTCATGAGATTTGCCCTCTTCGTTCAGAGAGATGTTCAGACTGCTCTCTCTAGTGGTCTGCTGCTGGGTGTAGGCGGTTATCTTGCTGCTCAGGTTCTCCATCTGCTCATGAAGCATTGTGTTCTGCTTCTGCATCTCCTCAGCTCTCTTCAGCTCTTTAGAAAGTTCTTCCTGAAAAGAAAGATGTAAAGGAAATTCTATCATTTACCGAAATTATATGACTTTTTGTTCTGTGGAATACAAATCAATCAATTATTTTGAAGAATGTTGATAACAAAACAGTCTTAGCTTTAATTGAGTTAATGGGCACCAAAACTGTTTAGTTATCAAGATTCCTCAAACTATCTTGTGTTCAGCAGAATTATCAAATGCATACAGGCATTTCATTTATGATGATCTCTAAGGCTCTCTGTAGGCATCTGCCAACCACAATATTACCTTCAGTCTCTTTTCTTGCTGTTCCCAGTCCATGCGGCCCTGACGCAGCTCAGATGCAGCTTTCTGAGCCTTTTCCTCAAGCTGCTTCATGGTCTGTGCTGACTGCTGTCCCTGTTTCTTGGCAGCCTGGAGGGCTTCTACATCTGCAGCATGCAGCATGAGCTCTCGCTCGTATTTATTCTGAGCCTCCGCAGCCAGCTTACCCTGGGGCCCGAAATGAAAGACAAGTGAGTAAACCTTTAAGAAAATCACTGGGTAGTTATGCAAAAAAACTATTCACCCACCTGTAGTTTGCGGTCTTGTGTGGCTCTCTGCTCCTGGGTGACTGCTTCTGCAGCTCTCTGTAGGGCATCCTGCAGCTCCGTCTGCATGTCCGTCATGCTTCTTTTCAGTTCCTTTACCTAAACAAATGGTTTCAATCTTCAGAACTTTCCAATTCAGAATAACAACAAAAAACATGGATGTGTCATACGTGTGAGTTCCATACCCGTTCTTCAACACTCTCCACAGCTTTCATCTTCTCCTCCTGGAGCTCCAGTTTTTCCTTTTCTGCTTCCACCAGCCGGGCTTCCAGCTGCTGGTTCAAATCTCGCGCCATCTTCAGCTGGTTGTCAGTGGAGGCCCGTGCCTGCTCAGCCAACTGTAAGTGAAACACAGGGCAATTTTTATGGTACTGTGGCCACCTAGGACCTGCAGTGAAAACAACTGAACAAGTTGAAGCAGATGAATACCTGCTTCTCTTTGTTTACAGACTCCTCCAAGCTGAGCACCATGGATCTGTACTGCTCTACATTAGTGGTGGTGTTCTTCAAACGTTCCTTCAGGTCAGAGTTCTGTTCTTCGGCCTGCTGTAGACGTGCACGGAGCTCATCCACCTCTTGTTGAGGAACAGCAGGAGCTGAAACTGCACATAAGACCTTGAAATAAACAGCAGTGGAAAATATGACGCATACAATTTCATCTTCTAGCTTCTAAGTTTACCTCTGGGTAAAGCCCTGACAGGCTGCTTAGGTGCTGCACTCTGGTTCTCGTTGTTGTTCAGTTGCTGTCTCATGGAGGCGACCTGCTGTTCAGCAGTTCTTAACAGCTCTTTAGTCTTCTGATGTAGTGCAGTCTGTGTCTCCACCTGCTTCTTAGCCTCCAGCAGCTGAACCTAGTTAATAGAAATTAGAGAAATTAGTCTTTCAGGTAAAGACAGTTCCACCAACTATTTGACAATTCTAAATCATTCCTACTGAGCTTACATCTTGGTTGCGTTCCAGAGCGTGTCTCTGTTCCACTTCCTGTTCCAGCTTCTTCTTAAGCTGGACAATCTCCTTCTCCAAATGCTGAATCTGGTTATTGTAGCGCTGTTTGGTCTCCATCTCAGAGCGCTCCATGGAAAGCTGTGACATAATGAGGAGGTTCATAGGAAAAAGGACAAAGGGAAGAGCGCTTTGACATGGCTGGGATCTGTAGACAAACTGTACCTGAATGGATTTAAGGTTGGTAAGTAGGAGGTTCTGGCCCCGCTGTTCAGTCAGGATGGACTCTTTCTCCTGGGCCAGTCTGTTCTCCACCTGTTTCAGAATGTCTTTTTCCTTACGAATGTTCTCAACGCGCAGCTGGTGGAAAGAGGGGAAGAAATTGTAAACTCAACAATAAAACTGAATACCAGCTGAATAGTTTGCTGAAAGTCCGTTCATTCATTATACTTTCATTATACTTTCTTCTCACCTCAGCCATGGCTAGTTTTTCATTGGCCTCCCTTAAATCTTGAGTCATTGTGTGAATGATTTGCTCATGTCTCTGATGAGTGGCAGTCATCTTTTGATTTCTCTCACGGAGGGCTTCAGTCTCTCGTCGAAAGCCATTCACATTTTCCTGAAGCATCTCATACCTGCCATGGACCAATTCAGATTTTGATGATTTAATTCTTTCTAAATGTGAGTTGGAATTAACGTAACTATTCAAATGTTCATTTTGTCAATTCGATTCATATTTTAAACCTGGGCATTCTTAGAAAGGTAGAAAAGAATCACAAAAAATAAAAAAAAACACATTTTGATTTTCCATTTCATTTCTTTAATATTCTGGAAAACCACTGTGCATGTGTATGTGTTGCATGTATGAAATGTTGACAAAGAAAGAATTAATTAAAGAAAAAGAAAACAAAGATGAAAACCACAAGCAACAAACTGTACACATGTAGCTGTGGGTTTATCTTATTTTGCTCAGGATAAAGCGAGCTAAAAACATTAAAATCCAACTTAAATTTATATTGCCAGCAAAGTGTGATATTTCAGGCAAGTTCTCACCGTTTGAAGGCGAATTCCAGCTGAGTGGAAAGTTTAGCTTTTTGCGAGAGCAGATCAGAAACTTGACCACGAAGCCTTTCAATCTGTTCATTCAGAAGCTTGTCGTTTTCTGCCTTCTCCTTTTTATATGTTGTAAAGGCATCATTAAGCTATGAGGAGAAAACATTCAGTTTAATGCTTAATAGTGAATATCCAAATGAGGGAGTAGTTGACTCAAAAATGAATATTGTTATAATTTACTTAAATTTATGTCTTTCCAAACCTTAACACAAAGAAGAGGAGTCTAGCACAATGTTTATGCATACAGGTTTGGAATACAACAACATTTCATTTTTGAAGGAGAGAACTGAAGCTAGTCAATATGTCTAACCTGTTTAAGTGCTGCTTTAGCCTGAGTTGCCTGGAGAGATTCTGCAGCTGCAGACCTCAGAGGTGTGGATCTGGTGGCCATGGGTCCTGGCCTGCTTGGAGTGGTGGATTGAGACACAGTCTCTGAACCTGAACACAACCACAGGCAAATGAGTCACTTGGGTTAAAAAAACAACAAAAAAAAAAACAACAAAGAAAAAGCTGTTTTGAATAAAGCGTAAATTTTCACCCTGTGGTGGAAGCTCGACTCCAGCTGTCTGCAACAGGATACGGTACATGTCTCGTTGCCGGGTTGCAGAGTCAGCCAGATGTTTATGGTGGTTTAGCTGCTCCTTAATCTGCTCCAGCTCCTTCTGAACCTTCTCCAGACTCTGTTCCAACTCTATTTGCCTGAGAGAGCATATGTTTTTTGTTTTTCCTGATTTTCATGGTGTTACTGCAGAATAGCAGGGCAATGTATGTGTTGGAAGAGCTTCTCTAAGAAGAACACTAATGTAAGGTAGATGGTAAGTACCTGGCAGTCTTAGCCTGGTTCTGGTCCCTCTCTCTCTGCTCCTCCAAGTCTCTGATCTGGGTCAGCAGGTTCTGGTTCTGCTGCTGAAGCTCTTGGACACTGCGGAAAGCCACCTGCCGTGAGCCCTGCACCTCAGAGCTGCTGCTCACAGCCGAGCTCACGTCCTCACGCACCACCTGATTACCACGTGCTTCCTCCACCTCTACCAGCAGCACACGCACCTGAATCATGAACCAAAAAAAAAAAGTGGAAACGTATGTAGATTGTTCTAAGAATTACAGAGCTGTCTGAGGCTAAGAGTATGTGTTAATAGAGGTATACAAAACTCCATTGTGTGTTGCTCAAAGACATTTTTTCTTGTGCATTCTTGGGTTGCAGCTGGTTGCCTTGCTAGAAACTTTTCTTTTGTGAAACAAACACCACATTTCTAATTGTGTTGATATTTGGGAAAACAGCACGCTTGCTTGTGTGATATTGCTGACTATATCATATAGAAATGGTGACAAAATTTTTTTGCCATTTTTGCCCATATTTATTTAATTTTGGGGTCGCAACTGCATTTTACTAAGCTACATCACAGAGAGAAAATGTGCACTCTTAAAGGAATAGTTTACCCAAAAATGTAAATTTTGTCATTTATTAGCCACCCTCTTGTTGTTCATAAGACCTTTGTTCATCTTTGAAAAACAAATGAAGATATTTTTAATGAAACCCGAGAGCTTTCTGACCACGCATAGACAGCAACGGAACTGACATGTGCCCAGAAAGGTAGTAAGGACATCGTTAAAATAGTCCATGTGACATCGGTGGTTCAAACTGAATTTTATGAAGCTACGAAAATACTTTGTGTGCAAAGGAAAAACAATAACAACTTTATTCAACAATTACTTCTCTTCTGTGTCAGTTTTTTAACACAATTTTTGGATTTCATCTAAAATATCTTAATTTGTGTTCCAAAGATAAATTAAGGTCTCAGAGGTTTGGAATGATATGAGGGTTGACTTAATGACAGAATTTAAATTTAAATTAAGGCACAACAACAGTTCCAATATTATTATAAACTATACATAATTGCACACTCTTAGGTTTTACATATCAATGTTTATTGTAATTTGTAACAGACAGTGTGTGACTTGCCTGTTCAGACATGTCTGCTAGCTGTTTCTCAGATCTCTGCTTATCTCTCTCTAGCCCTAAAGCTCTCTTATTGGCTTCATCTGTCTCCTTCTGCAGCCGATGGACCTCCTGATATGCAAGAGAAAGACACTGATTAATGTCATACCGAAACACCACCATATTTTTTCTCTTCTGCCATCTCAAATAGGTGCAAACCTTCATAGCTTGCTCCAGTTTGGCACAGAGGCTGCTCATGGACTTCTGCATGTTTTCATATTCCTCCCTCTGGCGTTTCAGGATGGGAGCTTTGGTCTCCACCTCCAGAACTATCTCATCCAGAACCTTGTGCACACGCTTGCTCTCCAGCTTCTCCAGGTGCAGCTGGTCTTGCGCCTCCACAAAGGCATTATACAGCTGAGAGCAAATGTAAGAAAATTATAAACTCAATGATACACACAATGTCACAAAATGTCTGTTTACTTTGTGATAAACATCTGTCATACCTCCATTAGCTTCATGCCCGGCTTAACAATCTTGGCCACTGCAGCTGCAGTTGGGGAAAGGTTTGTCAACTCCTCTTCTGTGAGAGCTGGAACGCCTGTTGAAGTACACAAATACAGAATGAAGTCTTGCCATAAATCCATAAAAGTCAAATCTAATTACACTGAAAAGATTCTTCCACCTAAAACAAACAGGGTTTTTTGTGCTTGTTACCTCTTCTCTTAAAGTCTGCAAGACGTGTGTTGGAGTTCTCCAGCTCTTTCTCGAGATGCCTGACTTTTTCTTGTAGATCAGACTCTGCTTTCTCCCTCACACTCTGCAGCTCTGACAGCTTCTTCTCTGTGCCTTTATTGGCTGTTGAGGAAAGAGGCAGAATGTCTACTTAAAACCACATAACATCTAAACTCAGATATCCTAAAATAATGTGCTTAACCTTCTTTTTCCATTGAAATGTTTAAAAAAAAAAAAAAGAAGACATATTTCCTATAAGTTTGACATCTTAAAGGGATTGTTCACTCAAAAACTACAATTCTGTCATCAATTACTCTCATGTCGTTCCAAACCCGGAGGACTTTCGTTCAATTTCATAAAAAAATTTAAGATAGCTCTCAGATTTCATTAAAAAAAAAAAATCTCAATTTGTGTTCTGAAGATGATTGAAGGTCTTACGGGTTTGGAACAACATGAGAGTGAGTAATTATTGACAGAATTTTCAGTTTGGGTTAACAATCCCTTTGACAATTTTTTTTTATATGAGAAAAGATCAGGTAGAAATATGCAGAAAAATAGATAACCTTGAAAAAATATCTACTGGATAGATTAATATATTAAACAACAACAAAAAAAAAAAAATATTTTCAGACCTTCCATAGCCTCCTTCAACAGTTTGTTGAGCTCTTCTACAGCTCTGTTCAGTTCAGTGTTCTTGGCCTCAGAGTCTGCTGCTGCATTCTGTTAACACACAAAAGTGTTCAAATTTTAATCATACTATACAGTAACACTAGATTCTACACAACAAATATAAACATTTACTGACCTTGTACAAATTACAGAGCTTGAGGTTAGCATTCAGCTCATTGCGATACTTTTCCTCCATGGAGGCCCGTTGTTCTTTAGCCTTAAAATAGAAGACAAACAATGCAACCTTAATTTAACTTCTTTCATGTGAAATGAAAAACTAAATATGAACAGGAACGTAATGGTGAACCTCTCTGAGCTTGTTCATCAGATCCTCAGTATTCTTCTGCATGTTGTCATTGTTTTTCCTGAGCGTGTTCACTTGGTCCTGAAGCCTGGTCACCTGATTGTTACATACAGTACGTAAGATTGTTGGAGATAAGCGATCTAATAAGAATATAGCTCATTTGATAAAGCAGCATCTCAAATTCCTCACCTCTTCCTTCTTGCTTTCTAAAGAGCACTTGAGCTCCAGGATCTCTTTGCCCTTGTCTCTGGATACTGTGTACAGTTCATCCGTCTTACTCTTCAGCTCTCCATTCAGCCATGTGTTCTGGTTCTGAAGGAGTTCCTTTTCTTGTTCCATTCGCTTCTCACGATACTGATGAGAAAGAAACAGAGTAAACCTTTCAAATAATCAAATCATAGTATGGGCATAATGATCGGATTACTTATTTTATTTTAGAAACAGAATGACAGCTAAATAGGAGTCACTTTTCACCTGAATGGAAACCTCAGATGACTGAAGTTCATCCAATTTAAGCTGGAGCTCCATCTTGATTGTGTTGGTCTCCACGAGTTTGTCATTGAGACGTTTAACATCCTCTGTATTATGATAAGACATATTTTTATTTAAGGATGTCAAAAGCATTGGTACTTCAGAACCAAATACCAATGCGCCTGAACAGGTGAGCAATCAATCTATTTCTGATTAACCGTTTACTTGCTTAAAACTATATATTAATGACATTTACAAACACCAAATGGCTACATTCCACTGTTTTAATTTACTAATATTTACAATAAGTTTGGATTTCAGCATTTATCTGAAATAAAAACATCATACACTATACTATTCACAAGCTTGGTCTCAGTATAATTTTTATTTTTTTGGGAAAAATTATAGAACTTAATACTTTTATTTAGCAAGGATGCTTTAAATTGATCAACAGTGATTTAGAATGTTCCAAAAGATTTCTATTTCAGATAAATGCTGTTCTTCTAAACTTTCTATTTCTGAAAGATCATGTGACTGGAATAATGATGAAATCACATGAATAAATTACATTTTATAATATATACCCAATTAAAAAAACAGTTATTTTAAATGGTAAAAAAACATTAACAATCTTACTGTTCAAAAACTTTTGACTGATTTTGTATCAATTTTTACAAAAAACTAACATATTAAGCAGCACAACTGTTTTCAACACTGAAAATAATAAATAATGTGTCTTGAGCACCAAATCAGCATATTAGAATGATTTCTGAAGGATCATGCGACACTGAAGAGATGGCTACAGAAAATATATAAACTGAACTCATTTATATTGAAAACATATTCAAATAGTAAACAATTTATCTATTTTTATCTATCTATTATTAATATCAATATTACTGTTTCTAGCATATTTTAACCTAATAAATTTAGCCTTGTTGAGCATAAGAGTCAAAAGTCAAAAACATAAAAAAAAAAATAAAAAAAAATTATCTTACTGACACCAAACACCACTGAATGGTAGTGTATATTAATAATTAACTTTTTAAACAAAGGACAGTGTTCAAAAGTATAGTAGTTTTGGCTATGGTATTGAGAATTATGAAATTTTACATGCATTTGCACTAATATTTTGGTGCTCAAAATGTTGCACAATTAAGTAATGAAAACAATGCTATTTGGTTAATGTCCTTAACCCCAATGTCAATGACAACGTATTAAAATAAGAGTGCAGAAAATAACTCATACCGCTGAGGTTTTCCACTTCTTGAGATCTCTTCTCAAGCAACCGCGAGAGCTCTCGGTTTTCTGCCTCGATTTCATATTTGGCTTTTTGCGGCTTACTCTGAAATGCAAAAACGTGATCATTTTATCATCTTTAACTGCTCAGATATGAAGGACAAAATGAAGTATGGCAGGTGAGAGACTCGTAGTTACCTCTTGTGTTGTCCCCTGCTCTTCCTCTAAATCTTTTATCTTCTTAAGTTCCTCGGCTTTAAGAAAAAAAAAAGCATACTTACTATACAGCAAAGCCGAATTAATACCCACATTGTATTAAACACAGAATACGCACAGTACTTACCAAGGCGGCCATTCTCCTCCTTAATACTGTGGTACTCCTTACTTTGGGACAAGAACTGCTCCTGACTCTCAGCAAGCTTCTTCTCAAGATTAAAGTACTGTTGCTCTGTTCATTAAAAACATAAACATGTTTTACTGGGACAATTCATACTGAGAGTCCCTTTGAAACTTCATGACAATGCATTTATGATTAATTGAGAGAAAAAATAATTGTACTTTCATTACGTAGAGGGCTCATCAACTAACGTTACACACAAAGTTCAAGTGGACAAAAACGAAACAAACCTTAACAAAATAATTAATAAGACAACTTGTTCTTTAACGTCTTGGATTAGTAATAAATGCATTTATGATGCCTATACATGTTGTCTAGTCAGGCAGTACACTAATGTATAAGACACACAGCTGTTGAATGACTCTCTGGCCCTCCTGCTACAGTTACTCACCGCAGTCTGCTTTATATCGCTCATACTGCGATTTCACTGAGTCTATTTCCGTCTGCTGCTCTGACAGAACTTTCTCGAGCTTGTTCTGAATTGCTTTCGGCAGTTTGTTTATCTCGGTTCTCTCCAGCGCTTGCTGAAGAAGTGCCGCCATCTCTCCGGCACACTGCAAAAGTTAGCATTAGCAGCTTGCAGTCCTTACGTCATATTTGAGCGATGTAAACTCAGGCCGCAAAGCAGCATGGACTTACAGACGTATTGTCCAATCAGGCCTCTTGAACTGAGTAGCGTGTATTTGATGCGACGATATGTCACACGTATTGGGTTCACTGAGAACTCATCAGCTGTCTGAAGAAGTGTGCATGATTTGAGGTAGGTTTGTAGATTTTCTTTGCAATATGTTCTGCGACACTGTTGTGAAATTGTCTGTTTCTTAAAATATTATTATTTGATATGTGTTTGAAGAAGTTTATCCTATTACTTTTTGATTACATTCATGTGAGACGGTCTCTCTGCTTCTGTTCTTCATTTTGGAACAAGCTGTAGAAACAGTGATTGCGCAAAAAATACAATATTTCTAATAATAATACATTCATTTTTCATACTTTACGTCATAATGTCTAAATTTGCTTTTAGCTTTTAAAATAGTTACCTTTAGTTTAAGTGTTTAATTTTGACAAAATGGCATACAATTTTAATTGTTATCGGCCATAATATAAAACAATAATTTCACACGTTTGTCATGATCAAAAGGTTGACCAAATACACTTCTTTTCTTTTTTCCTATATTTACTGACACAGATTTAAATGCTCATTTACACTTTACACTTTAAAATAATAATAATAATATTAATAATAATAAAATGAATCCCCTTAACAACTGCAATACCTGTCCAAATGTCAATATTTTGTCAAAGAAAACGCAGTATAAAGGTATTTTAACATTATTTTCTGCATCTGTTTTGAAAGTGTAACATACACTACCAGTCAAAAGTTTTTCAGTTTATTTGATCCAAAGTACAGCAAAAGAAGTGAAATTGAAATATTTGTACTATTTAAAATAACTTGTGAATATTTAATATATTAAAAAAAAAAATTACTGTGAGTTTTTTAGCATCATTACTCCAGTCTCATGATCCTTCAGAAATCATTTTAATCATTTCGGGTTTCTTTGATGAATAGAAAGTTCAGAAAAACAGCATTTATCTGAAAAATAAATCATTTGTCACATTATAAATGTCTTTATCATCAATTTTGATCAATTTAAAGCATTCTTGCTAAATAAAAGTATTAATTTCTATAATGACTGAACTGTAAAAAAAGAATGAATAAAAAAAGTTTCTTGAACAGCAAATCAGCATGTTAGAATGATTTCTGAAGGATCATGTGATACTGAAGACTGAAGTAATGATGCTGAAAATTCAGCTTTGAAATCACAGAAAGTTTTAAATATATTCAAATAGTTATTTTAAATAGTAAACTTATTTAAAAATGTTACTGCTTTTGCTTTACCTTAGATCAAATAATTGCAGGCTTGGTCACCAGAAGAGACTTCTTTAAAAAAAAAAAAAAAACATTAAAAATTGTACTGTTCAAAACCTTTGACTGGTGTTGTATGTTTGGTAGTTTATTGCAGTTGCAAGCAGGTTAATATGGCACAATATTGAGTTAATATTATTGTTATTACTTTTTTTTCTTATATTTATATAGAGGCAGAATGGGTAGGAGTTATTTTGTAGATGAAGCTGTGGAGCAATATCTTGGTGGACTTCAGCCAGCTCCTGGATCATGTGTGACCGGCCTCCTGGCTGGTCAAGTAAGGAAATTGAACTCCTTTATATTTAATAATTTCATTACACCCAACTATTTTTCCTAACCTTTTCTTTTTGCAGTCCTCTCCTCAGAGAGATTTTGTGGTGCTGGCTGTGCAGACTCCTTACAGAGAGAGTGAGGGACAGCCAAAGGCTTCAAGAGGGGTCAGCCCACTGGATGACATTGATGTGGAGTGGGTTACAGAACATGCAAAGCAGGTGATTAGCCTGATGTCATGTAATTTGCACAGTAGCTTTATAAATGTTTTACTGGTTAGTTGTACAGTTATTTTGACTTTGCCTATTCTAGGTGTCCCGCATGTTACCAGGAGGTCTGTGCATTCTTGGCCTGTTTTTAGTAACCCCACCTGAACTAGCCAAAGATGCCCAAAATTCATTAAAAAAGGTATGTTTTTTGATTTATTACTTATTTGCTAATTTGTTTATTTGTTAGAATAAGCTTTTTTTTCTTTTCTTTTTTTTAACTAATTTTATGTAATCAAATCAAATTTTAAATAAAATATGTTATACTAATAATTTAGAAACTGACTGGACCACATTTTGATTTAGTTTATTAAAGGTGATTTATTTCTGTGCTTATTTCTTGACATAGCTTATATTTGCCATGGAAAAGTACATAACTAAGGGAAGATTGTGGGAACTATCAGAGGAGGATGTGACTGATCGAGTCACCCTGCATATCTGCTCCAAAACGAAGAAGTATCCTGCACATTACCTTCAGCTATTACCCTGCATATTTTTCTCTGTAATGTAAAAGCATAATTCTATATGAATAACTGCATAAGTCTGCATGATCCTTGACTGGAATGTACAGAACTGTCTGTAAAACATTTGATGTAAAAGATCCAAAGGTAAGAGATACCTTTTTTGTTTTAAAGCTTGGAATAGATTGACAAATTGTATTGTATTTAGCTGTGTTTTATTTACTTTTGCATTTCTAGAGTTCAGCCAAGCCAGCAGACTGGAAGTATCAGACTGGCGTCTCGTCATCTTGGCCCATGCTGACCTGCTCTGTTGAGGTGGATCTGCTGATCCCTCTCACAGGATCTTCTTCTGATAACACGGACAAGTGCATGAAGGTGATATAGGTGTATATATGAAAACAAGACAGTGTTTACTTGTGAAAGATTTTGTGGAGATTATAGAATGTACTTTTGAAAATGAGAAGAGTAGGTTGATAGATCGTGAATTTAATCTTTATTTGCCTCCCTTGTCCAGGATGGACTTGGAAGGTGGGCTAAGCAGATTGAGGCTGCTTACTGTCTCATAAATGGCAGACAGGCTTTAGATGACTCTGAACTCATATCAGGACAGGTAACATTATTCTGAAATTCTTCTGTCATATTGATTTTACATGTGAGCTAAGCACATGTTTTTTCATTCCAGAAAAAGAACCTAAAAACAGCCCATCGTCAGACACTGCCAGCACGGATCTTTGTCTCAGATGTGAGCGTCTTCTTTTATAATAGTGTCTTCTCATGAATATTATCAATGAGGCGCATACAGTCATGGCCAAAAATTTCGTCACCCTTGCAATTCTGTCAAAAAATGCAACCCTTCTCTCAGAAAATTTTGCAGTTGCAAATGTTTTGGTACTCGCATGTTTATTTTTTTTTGTTTGCACAAAAGACAAAGACAAGAAACAAGAAGTCAAATCTGATACAATTCCAGACAGATCCCCAAAAAACGTATTGGACAAAATTACTGGCACCCTTAACTTAATATTTAGTAGCACCCCCTTTGGGAAAAATATCTGAAATCAGTCAATTCCTGTAACCATGAATGAGTTTCTTACACCTCTCTACTGGAATTTCGGACCACTCTTCTTTTGCAAACTGCCCCAGGTCATTCAGATTTGAAGGATGCCTTCTCCCAACTGCTGTTTTGAGATCTTTCCACAGGTGTTCTATGGGATTCAAATCTAGACTCATTGCTGGCCATTTCAAAACTCTCCAGAGCTTTGTTTGTAATCATTTCTGCATGCTTTTTGAAGTGCGTTTCGGGTTATTGTCCTACTGGAAGACCCATGACCTCTGCTGGAGATGCAGCTTTCTGACAGTGGCCACTACGTTGCACCCCCACATTCTTTGTTAATCATCAGATTTCATGATACCATTCTCACAGTCAAGGCATCCAGTGACAGAAGCAGGAAAGCAACCCCAAAACATCTTTGAATCTCCTCCATGTTTGACTGTAGGGACTGTGTTCTTTTCCTTGAATGCCTCATTTCTTTTTCTGTAAACAGTGCCATGATGTCCTTTACCAAAAAGCCACGGTACGTTCTCTCAGAAGGATTGTGGTTTTGTCACATAAGTTTAGGCAAACTTCAGTATTGCTTTTTTATGCCATTGTGTCAGCAGTGGTGTCCTACCATAACATCCCTGACACTGTTTTATCCTGTGTCTGCAGATCATCTTGAATTTGTTTGCAAGTTAATCTGGGTTCTTTATCCACCATTCGACCAGTCCTTTGTTATAGTTTTTCATTAGTTTTGCTCTTTCATCCACGTCCAGGGAGGTTAGCTATGGGCTGTAAACCTCTTGATGATATTGTAACCTTAAGATGGACTTGTAGCCTTGAGATTGGTCATGTTTTTCCCCATTTTTTTCTCTCAAATCCACAGACAACTCTTTACACTTCTTTCTTTTCTCCATGCTCAGTGTGACACACAACACAAAGGTTTCTCCATTTTAACTGGTGGCAAGTGCGATTACTATATTACCCACACCTGTTACTTGCCACAGGTGTGTCTAAATACAAATTACAGGAGCATCACATGCTTGAAAAGCAATTATTTCTTACAATTTTGACAAGGTGCCAATTATTTTTTCCAGTCCATTTTTTGAGTTCTGTGTGGCATTGTATTAAGTTGGACTTTTCTTCTCTGTTTTTTTGCATTGTTCCAGTGCAAACAAAAACAATAGGCACGTGAATATCAAAACATTTGCAATTGGAAATATTTTCTGAGAGAAGTGTTGAATTTTCTGACAGGATTGCAAGGGTGCTGATATTTTTGGCCATGACTGTATATGTCTATTGTGAAATATATAATAAGCATGTCAATGTCTCAGGAACAGTCAGAGCTGGATGAGAGGAGCAGTGCTCTGGTTCGGGTGTGCAGTGGCTCCATAAGGGTCAGAGGGGTGGTTCACTGCAGGGCATACATCCATAACAACAAACCCAAAGCCAGACATGCAGCACAGGTCATTAATGCCTATTCATATTGCTTTATGCTTAGGGATGAGCAATATAATACTAGCATATTGTTATGAGACAATAGCTGCATCTCATTTCAGAGTCATGCATACATCAAGTTATGTCTCATTTAAGAAAAGTAACCATACTAAAACCGACTGTTCTTCCTTGTAAGGTGTAAAATACTGTAATTTCTTTTTTACTTTGCAATTTACCGTTTACTTTTCTTAAATGAGACTGTCGCGGCTTCAAATGTGACCTCCGGAGGACACAACCTCTGAAATGAGATGCAGCCAATCTTTGATATACAGTTGAGGTCAAAAGTTTACATACACCTTGCGGAATCTGCAAAATGTTAATTATTTTACTAAATAATTCAAATACAAATAGGTTCAAATGCTCACTGATGCCCCAGAAGGAAAAATTATGCATTAAGAGCCAGGGGCGTAAACTTTTGAACAGAATGTGTACATTTTTTTTATTTTGTCTAAATATCAGATTTTTTTTTTTTTTTCATTTAGTACTGCCATTCAGAATCTACAAAAGATACTTGCATGTTTCCCAGAAGACAAAATAAGTTCAATTTACCCTGATCTTCAAATTAAAAAAGTTTTCACTTCCCCCTGGCTCTTCATGCATTGTGTTTCCTTCTGAAGCATCACTGAGCGTTTAAACCTTCTGTAATAGTTGCATATGTGTCCCTCAGTTGTCCTCAGCATGGAGAAAAAAACAAAAAAACAAAAAAAAAAAGATCTCAAAATCATACAGTCACTGTTGGAAAGGGTTCAAATACACAAAAATGCTAAAAAAAAAAAAAAAGAATTTGCGGGGCCTGAAGGACTTTACTGAAGAATAGCGGGCAGTTTAACTGTTCAGGACAAACAAGGGACTCATAAACAACTATCACCAAACAAAAAAAACACAGCTGTGGATCATTTAGGTAACAACACAGTATTTCGAATCAAGTGTATGTAAACTTTTGAACGGGGCATTTTTTTAAATTTAGCTTTTTTTTATTTTATTTTTTTCTTGTGGGCTATATGTAAATGTCTTTTATGTAAAATATCTATATAATATTCAAGTCAGTACTAAATAAAAAACATATATATTTTGTATGATCCCTTTTATTTTAGTAAAATAATTAACATTTTGCAGATTCTGCAAGGTGTAAGTTCGACAACTATTAGGCAAAATAATTTTAATATGGCTACCAGCTGTAGCATTAAAATTATTTCACACAATATTTGTCATGATCAGAAAACTGACTTTTTTTTTTTTTTTTTTTTTTTTCCTGTTTGCTTGATATTTACAGTCTTTCATTTCTGATTTAAATTCTCTTTGTACTGGTAGGCCATTAAGAGAGACATCATAAACGCAGTTTGCTCCAGAGTGGAGATGTTTCTGGAAGATCTTTTAATAAATGAAGGGAGTCACAAAGGTACAGTGGTCTATTATGTCTTACATGTGCTGTTGATGGTTCACCCAAAAATAAATTAGTCACTCTTATGTCGTTCCAAACGTGTATGGCTTTCTTTCTTCTGAGGAGCGGAAAATAAGATATTTTGAAGAATATTAGTAACCAAACAGTTGGTTTCCCCTTGACTTCTATACAACAGAAACAGCAAATGAAAGTGGTTACCAGCATCTTGTTTTAAGTTCCACAGCAGACAGAAAGTCATTCAAGTTTAAAATGTCATGAGTGTGACTATATGATGAAATTTGGGGTGGACTATTTCTTGAAGTTCCATAACAAACTTTTGCAAATTTCAAAAAGTGACCACTAGATGGCAGTAGGTTGATGCAAATCAATGCTGCCTTCATTGCGTGACCGCATTTTGTACGAAGTCTAAAAATGTATTCACAATTCAAGACGTAAGTTCCTGTATTGTTTCTCTAGGCCTGTGCAGTGGGCAGCAGGCCCTTCCTCGTCGCGTGTTTGCGCCAATGCCCATCTCCGGCCTGTCTGTGTGTGACTACATGTTCCCAGACGAAAGTACAGCTGATGTGGCCGAGCGTCTGAAAGAGATGCTGGACTGCGAAACACCTGAAGAGGACATAGATACTAGTTTGGAGAGCAAGCAATGTATGTTTAACATTATGTTAAAACTTTAGGGTTAATTAATTCTTTATTTATACTTTATTTAAGTGTATTGTGTTATAAACAATGAACCCTGCTAAAAAACAAAAAACAAAAAAAACAATAGACACCATTACAAAATTTAAAATGGTGATTTATTTACCCCATGGGGTTCAATTGGTAATTGGTCACCTTCTATTGGTACCTTGATAAAACCACAAATCCTAATGAAATATGTCCCAAAACAAACTACAGAACCATTATTTTAATGGCTATAAGTTAATGGTTTGTAATGGTATATGTAGTGGAAACCATTAACTTTTTTGTGATGGTTTCTATTGTTTTTTTTTTCCAGCAGGGAAAAGTCTGTACTTATGGAATCACACTGTTTTATTGGTTTGCATCACCTCAAGGCTTTTCCAAGTGGACCTCAGATGTGTTACTAGGGTATTGTGCAATGTAGAGCAAGTCCTTGCAAAGTCGTTAGGATTCAGGGATGACTGAACACAAGTATTGTGGGGCCTGTATGGTTAAACGGTGAAGAATGTATATAGGTGTGGGACTATAGGATAAACCTTGTTAAAATGGGTGCAAACAGACCTCTTGTGACACACCCTGCCTCATTTCTCCTCCAAAATAATAGCCAGCTACACCTCACCTCTTGTTCAAACCAGTTTAAGTTGCCCACAAATGGTTTCCAAGTATGGTTAAAAGGAAAAAAACGTGGAAGAGGTAATATGACTAGCCGCAGGATATAAAATATCTGATCCCTTTTAATAACAAGCCCTTCAGGAATGTTGGATTATCATCTCTATGAAAACACAACCTCCACCTTGGAGGTTATTTCAAGTGTTATTTCTTCCTTTTCAGTGTTACAGGCCTACAATACCTAGCAATTACATTTTTACATGTTTGTGCATGTTTTCTTTCAGTATTTTCTGCTGTTTCTGGATCAGAGACAACTGACAGCCACAGTGATGATTCCACTAAGCATGCCACCTCAGAAGTCCAAGCAGAAAATCCCAAAATTCAGAAAGCCTCTCAATATTATGCTGGTGAGTGCCTAATAGTATTTTTTATAATTATTAATATTAATATAGGTAACTCTGTTTCTATGTGAATAATCAAAATAGTATAATGATACATAGGGCTGCCCTCGACTAAAGATTTTTCTGGTTGACTAGCATTCGTTCATTTTAAGCATTAGTTGCATTAGCATTAGTTTTAAGATATTAGTCACACATTTATTAATAAACCATATCATAATAATGAGCCTTTAATTGCCTACATAGCCTGTATAAGTGCTCAAATGCACAAAAAAAACTTGCCACAGCGCACTGGCAGATATTATAATTATGAATGTGTCAGGGGAAAAACAGCAAGGAGGACTACAAAATGAAACTAGTGCTTTCTTTGTTTTCGGCTGAAGTCAGGAGACACTGACTCGGCATGTCCACAATAGTGATCAGAAAGCGCATCCTGTTTGCTAGTCACGACTGTTTTCCGGACACAGCCACATCTCCGTCGTTTAAAGCACATTAGTTCAGTGTAACACCGGTGGTAATGATGTCACATGCTGTGGTCGAGTAGTAACTTATGCTTTTTAACTGATTCGAGATCTCTAAAATGCAGCTATATTGAGCATGGCACCTGATGACTAATGTACAATTTCACTTTATTTGATGTAGCCAATGAGCTCACTGCTCAACATTCAAATATATGACTAGTGCTAGATGTAGCAGTTTGCAGCATGCTTCAGAAACCCTCCACCTTCCCCAGCTCCACCTGTATAGATCTGCTACGAGGTGATTTATGTATGCTATGGGGGTTATTCAAATATGTTATATGTGCAGCAGCAGTATGTTTTACATGCTTACAGCAGCATGTTGTGGATGTATTGGCAGTAGCAAGTCTCGGTACTTTTGCTGCCGCCGCAGCAGCAGCGTTGCAGATCTATTCCGCCAAGACCAAATACATTAACACTACCATGCCAATTCCTCCGAGAGTTGTCATGACAGAACTATGCTTCTAACCACAGGTTGACAGCTGTAGTTCTAACTACGCAAGTTTAAGACGCTGTTTGTGAATGTTCTTTTGAACTATGGTTTCTGAAAAATCGTTGAACTATGTTGGTAACGATGGAACTTGTCTAATGATGCTTTTGGGAAACTCATCCCTGTCTTTAAAGGACTGAGTGACTTTTGGCGTCTAATACAATTTTTGCCTACCAAGCCTCTTCTCGTTGACTAACAGTTAGTTGGCTATTAGGGGGCAGCTCTAATGATACAGATTAAGTGACTCCTTGTTGGTTGTTAGGTGGCCTGATGTGACCATATTTTCTTTGTGTGATTCCTATAATTCCTAGAGACATTCTCATATTTCCATTGGTCCATTTCAACCTCTTAATGACTGATGACTTCTCTTTCTCTCTCTACAGGTGTGGCTGTAGCAGCAGGCATTGCTCTCCTTGCCACTGCCACATCTCTACTGTATCTCAATGAATGACAATGGAAATGGCAAATATGTTTGTATGAGTGAGTGTATATGTTTGTATAATATACTGTATGGTCTTAAATATGATTTCAAATGTAATTCTTAAATTTGAACTATTATAGGATTATATAAAATACAATGTATGGCAAAATATGTGGAACTCCCTTTTAATCAATAGGTTTGGCTATTTGAGTCAAGTCTTAATGTTACAATGACAGTCTAGAGAATTATCGAAATTTACTGCCTAAACTCACTGATGCTCGCTGATGGGTTCAGGTAAGGTTTGATGTTGGGTGATAGGCCTTGTTCAGCCCATTAAATCCATTTCTTTATGTAAATGGATTTGTGTCATGCTGGAAATGGACCCTTCTTAAACTGTTGTAAGCACACAATTCTTCAGAATGTAATTTTAGAATGTTGCATTGAAAAGTTTTAGTGAAATATACAAGCCTGATAATTCGAAGAGGCTGTTTTCATACTTTTGGCCATATAGTTTAGCTCAGAATATATATTTTAATCTGTTAATTGAGTAACAATATACCATAAATTACATTTTTCTTTGTTGGATGATTGCTCACTAGTGGAATGTTTTAGACATGCAGCTTCAAAAGAAAAATGTTAATTGTCGTCATCCTGCGCGTGTTCTTATAGAATGTTTGCGGTTTCCCCCAGTATATTGTCATTGTGCCATTTGTCATGTCATTATCAAACCAGTTTTTTCTGGCTTCTGTAACAGTGCAGCATTAAAGGCATAAAGGAACTGATATGTTAGATTTAACTGAATGGAAAATGCCCTTGGCGTTAAATATAATTCCTGGATTTTTTTTTTTTGTGATGATTGTAATGATGTATGTTAAAGACACGCCTCCCTTTTAAATTAAGGATCTGAAACTTTTTTCAGACCAAGGACCTCCTCATGGTACATACTTTGTTTTCCACCATTACAATTGTTCACATTTTAATGTGACAGGGCAGTGAAGCATTTAGAGGAACTTTAGGTTTGTTACTAGTAAATATATTATATATACACTACCCGTCAAAAGTTTTTGAACAGTAAGATTTTTACTGTTTTTTTTAAGTCTCTTCTGCTCACCAAGCCTGCATTTGTTTGATCCGAAATACAGCAAAAACAGTAATAATTTGAAATATTTTTTTACTATTTAAAACAAATGTTTTCTATTTGAATACATTTTAAAATGTAATGTATTCATGTGATTTTTAAATCTAAATTTTTAGCATCATTACTCCAGTCACATGATCCTTCAGAAATCATACTAAAATTCTGATTTGCTGCTAAAAAAAAAAAACTGTGTTCAGAGCACTTTTGAGATATTGAGCTTCAAAGTTTTTCTGTTCCTTAGACTTCTGTAGATAGAACCCTTTTTGTTTTCTAAAAAAGGCCCAAAATATACACCGCTTACAAAAGCAACATCACAAAATGTAAATAAGTTGTCACAGAATAGGAATATGTGAATAACTAAATTTTAAAAAAAAATGTGAGATAGAACCTTAATTTTGTAATAAAAAAAATGTATTACATTTTTAATAAATGTAATAAATGTTTCTTGAAAAGCAAATCAGCATATTAGAATGATTTCTGAAGAATAATGTGAGACTGAAGACTGGAGTAATGATGCTGATAATTTAGTTTTGATCACAGGAATAAATTACATTTTAAAATGTATTCAAATAGAAAGCAGTTATAGAATATTTGAATAGTAAAAATGTTTCACAGTATCACTGGTTTTGCTGTATTTTGAATCAAATTAAAAAAAAAAAAAAACATTAAAAACCTTACTGTCCAAAAACTGGTAGTGTATGTATTTTATTCTAGTTCCAGATCAAACCATAATTGTTGGACCCCCTTTTAAAGACACCAAAACCATCATGTTTTATCCTTAACAAAGTGATTTAATGTTAACAATGATATTCTAACCTAAACCACATTCACATGCACCCTCAAACGTGCACTTACACATGAGTACTCTTGCATACACGCGATAATTGTGTGGTTTGTGAGTTAGTTTGAGACATGTCAGGACACGTTTTACCTGGAATGGCATTTGTAGCTCAAAACTAGTCATGGAGACATAAAAGAGCGAGGAGTGTCTTTTGCCTCTCTGTGACTTATTGAAGTCAGTCACCTTTATGTCATGTAGTGCAGCATTACAACATATGAAATCACATATATTTTCTCATATTTTTTATTTATTCAGCATATAGCAGCTCGATACTCAGTTGATGACAAGTACAGTGTCACAGTGTGACAGTTTGACTCTTATGTCAAATTGTTCCATGTGGCAAGCCAAAGCGTGCTTAAATTACATGGCTACTATCAGAGTTCCCATAATTATAGAAAACTAGGAAATCTTGTTTTCTAGACCTGGAAAATGTAATTTCTGTAATGAATGTACAGTACTGTTCAAAAATACAGTAATGTTGAGTGAATTACAGATTAAAACTTTTTAAAGTGTAATTTATTTCTGTAATGGCAAAGCTGAATTTTCAGCAGCCATTACTCCAGTGTCACATGATCATTCAAAAATCATTTTAATATGCTGTTTTGGTGCTCATGAAACATTTTTTTCTTAAAAGAGAAGTTCACTTCCAGAACAAAAAACTACAGATATTTTCAGATTAAATGCAGCTTCAAATGGCTCTAAATGATCCCAGCCGAGGAAGAAGGGTCTAATGTAGTGAAACAATGAAAAGTTTATATATTTTTTAACCTCAAATGCTAGTCTTGTCAAGCTCTGCATTAACTTGCAGTCCTGTTCAAGACAGGGTATGTCGAAAAACTCCAATCTCATTTTCTCCTCCAACTTTAGAAAATTGTCCTACATCGCTGCAGAAGTACCAACCTAATGTTTACAAAGTGAACGCACAAGGTCAAACACCCTTTACAAAAAAAGGTAAAACAGAGATTTAGGGCAATTTTTGAAGTTGGAGGAGAAGATTAGATGTGAGTTTTTGGATATGCCCTAACTGTCTTAAACCAGAGTTCATGCAGAGCTAGACAAGACAAGTGTTTGAGGTTAAAAAGTATATAAATTGTACCATTTTTTTGTACCACACCTGTCGCCAAATTTTTTTATAGGTATAAAGGGGGGCGCAATCAAAAAAAGTTTGAAACTGCAATTTGGAAGTTCAAACTCGTGGGCACCACAGAAGTGCAGGATTTCTCTCCACTATATGGAGAAAAATCCTGAAATGTTTTCCTCGAAAAATATAATTTCTTTAGGACTGAAGAAAGATCTTGGACGACAAGGGGTTGAGTAAATTTTCTGTAAATTTTAGATCTAGAAGTGAACTTCTAATTTAATGTCAGGATTGAAAATAGTTGTGCTTAATTAATTTTGTGCAAACCCTACAGTTTTACAGGATTCTTTGAATAATTCTTTTCAAAAGAATAGCATTTATTTTGATCAATTCAGTGCATTCTTGATGAATGAAGGTATTGTCTTCTTTAAAATGTAGTGTACATTTATTTTTATTTTCTCCCAACAAAATACTGCATCAGCTTCTTTGTAAACCATAATAATGTTTGATTTGTGAGTGAATATTTTTCCCTTTGTATTTTTAAATATTATTAAATATTTATCTTAAAGGGAAATTTAAGAAAATGAACCCATGATTTACTCCCCCCTCATCAAGCCGTCCTAGGTGTATATAACTTTTTCGCGTCAGACTAATACAATCGGAGTTGTATTATAGAATATCCTGCCTCTTCCAAGCTTTATAATGGCAGTGAATGGGTGTTGAGATTTTGAAGCAAAGTGCATACATCCATCATAAAAAGTACTCCACATGGCTCCAGGGGGTTAATAAAGGCCTTCTGTGTTCCAGCGTGGTGTTCCAGCGTGGTGTTCCAGCGAATGACTCCAGGCCATGGATCAATTCACTTTATTAACCCCCAGAGCACTTTATGATGGATGGATGCACTTTATTGGACTTCAAATCTTATTACCCAATCACTGGCGTTATAAATCTTGGAAGTGCCAGCACATTTTTTATATATATATAATGCTGATTATATTCATCTGAAAGAAGAAAGTCATATACACCTAGCATGATTAAATTTTTGGGTGAACTATCCCTTCAAATTTTGAGGAGAGACAGGAAAGGGACATCAAGTCAGCAGTGAAACTTGAGCCGACCAAAGCACTGCGTCACGATACAGCAAAGTACTTCCCTGTGGAACTGACAAATTATTCTTGTGAGTCTTTTCACTTTCACTGCCTATCGGCTAAACTGCTTCATAAATAGGTCAGAATGATTCATGAGTGAATCTGAATGTTTTTTTATAAATGATCGGAAAAAATCATTAAAAAAGCATGGAAAGCTTTTTGTAAAGTCATTAGTCAAAAATTGTGGGAACCCTGGCATATCAAACGAGCATGACTGTGCCTTTGATAGCACTATGAAGTATTTAACCATTGTAAATCACGTGTTAGGAAATGCCTCCAGGTGTGCGTGTTTGATGAAGTCATGGCTCAGTAGTCAGAGCATCATTACTCGATCTATCTCTGAAACAAGTCTGACAGGTTGACTAATGTAATTCACTTCCACCCTTTGAATTTCCTCATTATTATTCCACGTCAGCATTCTCTTCCTCGTCGGGACAGGCTGCAAACTCTTTCTCGGGCAGCAGACCGTACTCATTTAGGAAGTTCTCCACATCTGTGGCGAAGAACTCCTCATTCAGGCGCTTTGTAATGCACATAAAGTTGCCCAGCAGCTCTCCAGCCTTGTATACCAGCAGGGCGGGCAGAACGTCGTCTGAAAAACGCTCACCCGCTCCTGTGTCAGAGGCTCGGATTCGACAAAATTTGACAGTGGAATATTCTGCTGCCAGACAAGTCAAGCAGTTGTTGAGAGCATCACATCCTCTGATCCCGTCATCATAGATGTGCACAACCACTACAGTCATGTGGTGCTCTTTCTCGATGACATCCAAGAAGGCCTCCCCACTATTCAACTCAAACACAGCATCGAATTTAGGCCCAAAACTCAGGCGCTCGTGCATCTCCTGCATGCACTGCCTGCGATACTTACGCAGACACCTTTCGTCCTCTTCTTGGATCATTTCGTACTCCTGAACGCTCATCTGCAACACAGCAGTTTTAATAAACATGTGACGCAGCTTTTACACTGCCAGTCAACATACTGGCCAAACTTAAATGAGTTGATTATAAAACTTTTAATTGAAAGGGTTATTTCACCCAAAACTTCGGAACTCAAATTAATATATTTTGATGAAATCCAAGAGCTTTCCTACCCTGCATAGACAGCAACACAACTACCATTTTCAAGGCTCAGAATAGTAGTAAGGACATCAGTAAAATGGTCCATGTGACAAGAATTAAAAAAAAAAAAAAAATTGTATTACATGTTTTCAGAAATGTTATGTTTACATATGCAAAGTGTTATCTAATTAGATATGTGCTAATTTGCATACATTTCTAGAACAAAAATCTTAACATTGGATGAAGCCAGATTTTGAATATCTGTTTTTACCACTCCAAATATCAGAAAATACTGACAACCATCAGAAAAATTAAAACCAGGCAAATGATATATGAACAAACCCCTCTGTAAAAAAGCTTTGGAATATACACAACAGTAAGATTTTTAATGTTTTTTTAAAGAAGTCTCTTATGCTCAACAGGCCCGTATTTATTTGATCCAAAGTACAGCAAAAGTATGGAGGACGAGAAATGCATTATGCATTTATGCATTTATTTATTTCAGCATTTAATTATTTATTCATTTATTTATGTATTTGTAAATTTATTTATTTCAGCAATTATTTATTTATTTATTTATATATTTCTAGATTTATTTATTTTATTTTAGATTTTATTTTAGATTTATTTATTTCAGCATTTAATTATATATTTATTTAAATATTCATTCATTTATTTATGTATTTCTACGTGTATTTATTTATTTATTCATTCATTTATGTATTTTTAAATGTATTTATTTATGCATTTATTCATTTATTTATTTATACTTAAGTCTTTTCTCGTCCTCCATACAAAAGCAGTAAAATTTGAAAATATTTGTATTATATTATATATTTATATTTACTATTTAAAATAACTGTGTTCTATTTGAACATATTTTAAAATGTAATTTATTCCTGTGATCAAAACTGAATTTTTAGCATCATTACTCCACTCACATCATCCTTCAGAAATCATTCTAATATTCTGCTGCTCAAAAAAATTATTATTATTATTATTATTATTATAATGCTGAAAACAGGTTTCTTTGATGAATAGAAAGTTCAGAAGAATAGCATTTATCTGAAATAGAAATCTTTTGTAATATTATAAATGTCTTTATCATCACTTTTGATCAATTGAAAGCATCCTTGCTACATAAAACTATACATTTCTATAATTTATTTCCCAAAATAAATAAACATTACACTGACTCCAAGCCTTTAAATGGTATAGTGTATAATGTTACAAAAGCTTTTTATTTCAGATAAATGCTGATCTTTGTATATTTCTATTCATCAAAGAATCCTAAAAAAATAACTGTTTTAAATATTGATAATAATAATAATAAATGTTTCTAGAACAACAAATCAGCATATTAGAATGATTTCTGAATGATTTCTTTTATTTTAATTAGTTTTTTACTGTTGATTTTACCATTTTTGCTGTATTTTGGACTTGAAATTAGTTTTGTAGTTAATTACAAATTATACATTTTGCTTGTGTGCTTGTGTATGCATTTCTTTACAAAACTTACATTCTGTTTTGTTTTAGTTTTTTTTTTATTATTATTAATGGATTACACTCTTAAAAAGAATGGTGCTTTAAAAGGTTCTTCATAGCGATGCCATAGAAGAACCATTTTTGGTTCCACAAAGAACCATTCGGTAAAAGGTTCTTTAAAGAACCATCTCTTTCTTACCTTTTGTAAAAAAAAAAAAAATAATAAAAAAAAAAACCTTCTTTTGCCACAAAGTACCTTTTGTGAATCAGAAAGGTTCTTTAGATGTTAAAGATTCTTTAGACAAAAAAGGTTCCTCTATGACATCGTAAAGCACCTTTATTTTTAAGAGTGTACAACAAATAGTAAAATAAAAGCAGTCCAGCATATACACTACCATTCAAAAGTTTGGAATTTTTGGGAAGTGAAAAATTAATGCTTTTATTTAGCAGGGATGCATTAAATAAATGTTGTTTTGAGCTTCTTGTTCATCAAAGAATCCAATTAGTAAATGTTTACTAATTATGTGTGTCAAAGACTGAGACGGAAGAGAAGAAATAATAATGTTAAATAAATTTGTTATATTTGTTTTCTTTGTGTACAAAAGTATTCTCGTGGCTTTATAAAATTAAGGTTGAACCACTGATGTCACATGGACTATTTTAACAATGTCCTTTACTACCTTTCTGGGCCTTGAACATGTCAGAAAGGTAGAAAACTCGGATTTCATTAAAAAATATCTTGTCATTTGTGTTCCGAAGATGAACAAAGGTCTTACGGGTTTGGAACCACTGACAGAATTTTAATTCTTGGGTGAACTAACCCTGTAAAATTACTAATTTGTGCTTGTTATGTAGATGTCAATTAGGATTGTTTTTACTGTCACCTTGCGGTTGACTTTTTCCCGGGTGTCGTCATTACTGGATTTGGGGTTGGACATCTGTCTGAGGAGCTCTCTCTTGTTGGGTGGAATGCTTTCATGGTCCTCACTCTCAAGTTTGAACTTCCTCCAGTCATGGATCACACCTTTGGGGCCTGAGATGCAAAGGTGTTTTGTCACCAGTCAGTGGATTGATGGATTAATCTTGATAATTCAGTTCAGATCTACAGTACAGGGGTTGGACAATAAAACTGAAACACTTGGTTTTAGACCACAATTAGTACGGTGTTGGGCCTCCTTTTGTGGCCAATACAGCATCATTTGGTTTTGGGATTGACAAATACATGTCATGCACAGTAGCCAGAGGGATTTTGAGCCATTCCTTTTCTAGAACAGTGGCCAGGTCACTATGTGATTCTGGTGTAGGAAAACGTTTCCTGACGCGCTCCTCCAAAACATCCCAAAGTGCCTCAATAATATTCAGATCTGGTGACTGTGCAGGCCATGGGAGATGTTCAACTTTACTTTCATGTTCATCAAACCTCCCTGTCACCAGTCTTGCTGTGTGTATTAGTGCATTATCATCCTTATACATGGCACCACCTTTAGGGTACAATGTCTGAACCATTGGGTTCACATCATGGGGTCAACCTTCACACTTTGCACTTACTGGTGGAATGTGCAATAAATGAAGATTGGCCACCAGGCTGCGCAAATATAGCCATGAAACCTCCAACACTACAGGTCCTTCTCAAAAAATTAGCATATTGTGATAAAGTTCATTATTTTCTGTAATGTACTGATAAACATTAGACTTTCATATATTTTAGATTCATTACACACAACTCGAAGTAGTTCAAGCCTTTTATTGTTTTAATATTGATGATTTTGGCATACAGCTCATGAAAACCCAAAATTCCTATCTCAAAAAATTAGCATATTTCATCCGACCAATAAAAGAAAAGTGTTTTTAATACAAAAAAAGTCAACCTTCAAATAATTATGTTCAGGTATGCACTCAATACTTGGTCGGGAATCCTTTTGCAGAAATGACTGCTTCAATGCGGCGTGGCATGGAGGCAATCAGCCTGTGGCACTGCTGAGGTGTTATGGAGGCCCAGGATGCTTCGATAGCGGCCTTAAGCTCATCCAGAGTGTTGGGTCTTGCGCCTCTCAACTTTCTCTTCACAATATCCCACAGATTCTCTATGGGGTTCAGGTCAGGAGAGTTGGCAGGCCAATTGAGCACAGTAATACCATGGTCAGTAAACCATTTACCAGTGGTTTTGGCACTGTGAGCAGGCGCCAGGTCGTGCTGAAAAATGAAATCTTCATCTCCATAAAGCTTTTCAGCAGATGGAAGCATGAAGTGCTCCAAAATCTCCTGATAGCTAGCTGCATTGACCCTGCCCTTGATAAAACACAGTGGACCAACACCAGCAGCTGACATGGCACCCCAGACCATCACTGACTGTGGGTACTTGACACTGGACTTCAGGCATTTTGGCATTTCCCTCTCCCCAGTCTTCCTCCAGACTCTGGCACCTTGATTTCCGAATGAAATGCAAAATTTGCTTTCATCCGAAAAAAGTACTTTGGACCACTGAGCAACAGTCCAGTGCTGCTTCTCTGTAGCCCAGGTCAGGCGCTTCTGCCGCTGTTTCTGGTTCAAAAGTGGCTTGACCTGGGGAATGCGGCACCTGTAGCCCATTTCCTGCACACGCCTGTACACGGTGGCTCTGGATGTTTCTACTCCAGACTCAGTCCACTGCTTCCGCAGGTCCCCCAAGGTCTGGAATCGGTCCTTCTCCACAATCTTCCTCAGGGTCCGGTCACCTCTTCTCGTTGTGCAGCGTTTTCTGCCACACTTTTTCCTTCCCACAGACCTCTTGCTTGAGGGTGTCAATGATGGCCTTCTGGACAGCAGTCAGGTCGGCAGTCTTACCCATGATTGCGGTTTTGAGTAATGAACCAGGCTGGGAGTTTTTAAAAGCCTCAGGAATCTTTTGCAGGTGTTTAGAGTTAATTAGTTGATTCAGATGATTAGGTTAATAGCTCGTTTAGAGAACCTTTTCATGATATGCTAATTTTTTGAGATAGGAATTTTGGGTTTTCATGAGCTGTATGCCAAAATCATCAATATTAAAACAATAAAAGGCTTGAACTACTTCGAGTTGTGTGTAATGAATCTAAAATATATGAAAGTCTAATGTTTATCAGTACATTACAGAAAATAATGAACTTTATCACAATATGCTAATTTTTTGAGAAGGACCTGTATATTGGCCAGTGTTTCAGTCTCATTGTCCAACCCCTGTATATTGCAGCTTTTAATTACAGATAATCTTGGGTGCATGACAGCATTATGAGGGAAATCTCCAATATTACCTCATCATTACTGTAAAATAGCTGTTAGCAGGATGTGGTCTGCAACCAGAGTGTGATATTCTATAATTCTGTTTCGATATCAGAAATTCAATCTTTTTTCACCTGTTTGTGTTGCTGGTAGTTCCTCGATTTCTGGTGAACCTGACATGATAAAGACCTGATGATAGAAATTACAGTTCCTGTGAGACATTTTTGTATTTATTCAGTTTGTTTGTGCTTGTGGTTTTGATTGAAATAATAGTATTGTTGCTCCATCTGAATATGCCCATTTTGTGCAACTTCTTAAAGTGGTTAACATTTCCTTGCTTTGTTTTATATTTCCTGACAGTAGGAGATGAACAAACAGATGGGAAGTTTTTTGTTATGATGAGTCACACTAGCGCACTTATTCTGATGTAATCAAAGTAGATTTTATTTGTGTTGCATGAGCTCTTGACACTGTCAGAGTATGTTACAATTATCCAGGTTGAGGTGGAATTAGCAGATTACTTTCTTGTAGGTGTTGGATTAGAATTACAATCAGATTATATTGTTGTTAGCAACGGGTTTGCCCACAGTGCTCTTGTTTTCTTGCATATAAAAGTATTGTACTAATGTAACACAATTATATGAAATGTCAATCTTAGCAAACAGCTTACATTTATGTGGTTTTCTCAAAACCAATGTGCATGTGAGCTTAGCAAAAATTGTGCAGATCAAGACATGTTTAGAAATACGTCAGAAGTAATCTTGTTCAACCCATCTCCTAAAGACTGCTTCGTCATCGCTCTATTTTACCTCAGATTTCCACTTACATCAACAAGTTTCATCAGCAAAAGCGCTAGCTGCAGTATTCATGCATAGTAGGTATATTTAAGGCCTACATGGGCTTTAGATGTGTTGTTGCAGTATCACAGACCTAAATACCAAAAAGTTTTATTTTGCATAATTAAACATTATTTGGTAAAATATATCACTCACCAGGTAATTTTTTTTAACAAGCTGAACTAGGCCTTGTATCAGTTTTAGTAACTCCACATTTTTATGAATTGTTTGAGCATCCTGCATATATACAGTAATGTAGGAACTATGCTGAAGAAACATGCTTAAGGTGTCGTATCCATTTCAATATTTCAATCTATTGTATGTATGTATAATAGACAACAGAAAAGTCAGAGAATTGTCTTTCTTACCTGAGTGTTTGTTGTGGGTGCCTGTCTTTGCTGTGTACTGTCTCAGTTAATAATGCTATGGACATCATGGTGCATCTCAGTAATAATATGGTGTGATGTAATAGGATTACAGTAGAGGAATTAAACCAGCCTGTCACATAGAAAGATAAACAGAAAAAAACACAGACCCTGGCACTTACAGCTTCTGCTTTTGTCACATGTATTTACCTGTAAATTGAACAGTTTGAGTTTGCTTTCACAGCAAATAAGGCTATCGTGTTGCATATTTACTGGGGAAGCATTTTGGCCTGGCCTGGAGGGAATACCCATAATCCCTTGCACTTGAATATTTACATTTTATGTGGTTGGTCAAAACATGGAGTTCCGTACATTTAGTTCTCTGATGACAGCATGTACAACTGGTCTAACTTGTAAAAAATGTTAACTATTTGTGGTTCAAAAGTATATAAAGTGTACATTTTTTTAGAAAATCATTTGGCTAGATAAGAACCTTCTTCCTCACCTGGGATCGTGTAGAGCCCTTTGAAGTTGCATTGAAACTGCAGTTTGGACCTTCAACCTGTTGTCCACTACTGAGCTTCAGAAGTCTAGAATGTTTTCCTCAAAAACCTTAATTTCTTTTCAACTGAAGAAAGAAAGACATGAACATTTTTATTCTGGAAGTGAACTAATCTTTTAACCTCCTCAACAATATCCAACAGTTACAGAAGCTTGCAAATGTATCAATTTTTTCACATACGTTTTTTATCACATTTTGTTATGTTGCTGCCTTATGTTAAACTGCTTTAAATTACTTTTTTCTTACACCAGTCTACACTCCAAACACCATAATGGCTAAAAAAAAACACACAAAAAAAATTTTGTAAAAAACTTTGATTTCATTGCATAAGTATTCATACCCTGGGACAGTTGTAATTTAGCTCAGGAGCATTCATATTGCTTGTAGATGTTGATACACTTTGAGTGAAGTAAACATGTGGCAAATTCAATTGAATGGGTATGATTTGATATGAACAACCAGGACTCTTCCTAGAGCTGGCCTCCTGGCCAACATTAGCAATTGATGGAGAAGGGCTTTGGTTAGACTGGTGACCTAGAACCAGATGGCCACTCTAGTTCAGGGCTGCCCAAACTCGGTCCTGGAGGGCCGGTGTCCTGCAGAGTTTAGTTGCAACTCCAATTAGACACACCTGAACCAGCTAATCAAGCTCTTACTAGGCATTCTTGAAACTTCCAGACAGGTGTGTTGAGGCAAGTTGGAGCTAAACTCTGCAGGACACTGGCCCTCCAGGAACGAGTCTGGACAGCCCTGCTCTAGTTGAGCTTCATGATCATATGTGGAGATAGGAGAAACTTACAGAAGGACAAACAATCATGGGGTTTATGGTGGTGTGGCCAAACTCAATCATCTCTACAGTGAAGGCACATGAAAACACACTTGAAATTTGCATAAAAAGCACCTGAAGGACACTCAGGCTGTGAGAAACAAGATTTTCTGGTCTGATGAACTTCAATTCCAAGCATTATGTTTGAAGGAAACCAAGCACTGCTCATCACATGCAGAGTACCATCCCAAAAATAAAGTGTGATGGTAGCAGCCTCAAGCTGTGGGGCTGTTTTTCAGTGGCAGGGACTTAGGGACTCATCAGAGTAAAAGAAAAGCTCAATGCACCAAAATACTGAGATTGAGCCTTAATGAAAACCTAGTCCAGAGCCTTCAGAACCTCAGACTGGGCAGAAGGTTTACCTTCTAACAGAACAATGACCCTAAGCACACAGCAAGAGTGGCTTATAGACAACTATGTGAATGTCCTTGAGTAGCCCAGCCAGAGTCTGGGCTTGAACCCAATCAAATATTTCTGGACAAACCTGAAAATGTGTGTCTGTCCCCATCTAACCTGATAGAGCTTGAGAGGTGAAAAGGTGAGGAGAAGAATGGCAGATAATTGCGAAATGCTGATGTGCAAAGTTTGTAGATGTTACTACACTTTGAGTGAAGTAAACATGTGGCAAATTCAATTGAATGGGTATGATTTGGAATGGCACACACATCTTAATAAAGGGTCTAACAGTTGAAAATACATTAATTAAACATAAAAAATGCAAATAAGAGCAAAAACACTTCCTGTAGGGCTCAGAGACACGACTGTATCAAGCCACACATCTGGGGAAGAGTTCAGAAAAAAATCTGGTGCATTGAAGGTTCACAGAAGCATGTAGTCTCCGTTACCCTTAATAGAAAAAGTTTGAAACAACCAGGACTCTTCCTAGAGCTGGCCTCCTGGCCAACATTAGCAATTGATGGAGAAGGGCTTTGGTTAGACTGGTGACCTAGAACCAGATGGCCACTCTAGTTCAGGGCTGCCCAAACTCGGTCCTGGAGGGCCGGTGTCCTGCAGAGTTTAGTTGCAACTCCAATTAGACACACCTGAACCAGCTAATCAAGCTCTTACTAGGCATTCTTGAAACTTCCAGACAGGTGTGTTGAGGCAAGTTGGAGCTAAACTCTGCAGGACACTGGCCCTCCAGGAACGAGTTTGGACAGCCCTGCTCTAGTTGAGCTTCATGATCATATGTGGAGACAGCAGAAACTTACAGAAGGACAAACAATCATGGGGTTTATGGTGGTGTGGCCAAACTCAATCATCTCTACAGTGAAGGCACATGAAAACACACTTGAAATTTGCATAAAAAGCACCTGAAGGACCCTCAGGCTGTGAGAAACAAGATTTTCTGGTCTGATGAACTTCAGTTCCAAGCATTATGTTTGAAGGAAACCAAGCACTGCTCATCACATGCAGAGTACCATCCCAAAAATAAAGTGTGATGGTAGCAGCCTCAAGCTGTGGGGCTGTTTTTCAGTGGCAGGGACTTAGGGACTCATCAAAGTAGAAGAAAAGCTCAATGCACCAAAATATTGAGATTGAGCCTTAATGAAAACCTAGTCCAGAGCCTTCAGAACCTCAGACTGGGCAGAAGGTTTACCTTCTAACAGAACAATGACCCTAAGCACACAGCAAGAGTGGCTTATAGACAACTATGTGAATGTCCTTGAGTAGCCCAGCCAGAGTCTGGGCTTGAACCCAATCAAATATTTCTGGACAAACCTGAAAATGTGTGTCTGTCCTCATCCAACCTGATAGAGCTTGAGAGGTGAAAAGGTGAGGAGAAGAATGGCAGATAATTGCGAAATGCTGATGTGCAAAGTGAATACTTATGCAATGTACTTATTTCAGTTATTTATTTTTTATAAATTTACAAAGTTGTGACAATTATGTTGTCACAAGTGTAGACTGATGTGGAAAAAAGTCATTTAAAGCAGTTTAACATAAGGCAGCAACATAAAGCGTGAAAACAAATGACATTGTATGACAAGGCATTGTAATATTATCCAACAGTGTCATAATTTTGACCGAAGTGTATTGCTATTTATAACCTTATATATTATTAAATGATATAATATTAAAATATACAAATGGCATAATTGTGACATATCTGTTGAAATCATACTTAGTTTGTCTAATTTCACTTTTCCATCTTTTTAACCTGGATAAGTCATGTAAATGTATATTAATTAAATACATTTTATTATTTTATTTACATTTTTATTATCAGCTATAAGGAATGACTGAAATGGTGTGAGAACTCTCTAGTGTCATTTTGTAATGTGATTTCCATCTTCATAAACATTACTTTTTTATTGTAGTTGCTGGCAATTACATCTCTAATAGCCGGTGTTGCCTTTATGTGTCATGACATGTGCCTTATGACACCTGGGTTAGGTTCTCTCGGGTTAGACATACTTGATGTACAGACTGATATCCCCTCCTGTCTGCACATGACTTGTGTAGTTGATTCTAACATGCTGTTCCCTGTCCTCATCTCATCTCAGCTTACTTTACATTCTCTCACCCTCTGCAATGGGAAAAAAAGAAACACTATAGTTAACAAAGAAGTATGTTTTTCATGCATCACTAGATGGTGGTAAAATCCACTGAAATGTCTTAAAGGTGTTCCGTCTAGCTGTGTGCGTAGGGAGCAGAGAGACCTCCCAGCAACTGTGCTGTTATATCAGCAGACTCATGCTTTATCTCAACAGGGCAATCTGCCAGCCGTCTGTTTGCACAGTCATTTCTTTGGCGTATTTCTGAGCCGTTATTACGCACCCTTTTCTGACACACTTTGTTGAGGGGTGGGAACTGTATAGCATTACACATTGTTTAACTTTTCCTTCTGATCCTTCGATAAATCTCCCATTATACACTGACTAAACAAATACCTCAGCAGCCTCTATGGCCTACATAGATCACAGCTCTGCAAACTCTATTCTATTTTAACCTCAACTTCATAAGGTGCATACTGGGATAATTTTTAAAGTGTACTGAAGGAGTTTGTTTGAACATTGTTGACTACATTTTTACTTTACTATGTAGTCAAAATGTGCTCTATTTTTGTAAGATACAGTAAAACATATTTTTGGTAAAGAAGTCATACAATTTTTTTTTTTTTTTTTAACAAAACAAACAAACAAACAAAAAAATTCAAGCATTTACACTAATAAAACTCTTATCTGCTTACCAAGTATGCATTTATTTGATCCAAAGTAGAGCAAAAACAGTACAATTTTGAAACATTTTTACTATTTAAATGAATGTTTTCTATATGAATATATATTTAAAATTCTAATTTATTTCTGTGATTTTAAAGCTGAATTTTTAGCAGAATTTCTCCAGTCACATCCTTCAGAAATCATTCTACTATTGTGATTTGCTGCTCAAAAACATTTATTATTATTATTATTGTTGAGTATTGTTATTGTTTTTTTTTTAGGTTTCTTTGATGAAAACAAAGTTCAGAAGAACAGCATTTATCTGAAAATCTTTTGTAACATTATACATTTTGATCAATTTAAAGCATCCTTGCTAAATAAAATATACAGTTTCTATATTTCTGTATAAATATGACCCAAAACATCATCAGATTTTCATTTAAGTCCTGAAAGTAGACAAAGAAAACCCAATCAAACAAGTGAAAGAAAAATAGTTTCTTTGTCATTTATGTATTGAGAAAAATGATCCTATTGTTACATATCTGTGTGTTAAAAAAGTATGTGAATCTCTTGGATTAGCAGTTAATTTAAAGGTGAAATTAGAGTACATCTGTGCAGATGGGTTTTCAGTCAGTGCAATGACTATCAAATGTCAGTATGTGACCTATTTTATTCAAGTAACAGGGATTTATCAAAGTCTCATGTTTGTGGAAGTGAGTCATAAACAAAGGAGATTACTGAGGACCTCGGAAAAAGAGTTGATGTTGCTCATCAGGCTAGAAAAGGTTATAAAAGAGTTTGGATGCCACAAAAATTCACATTCAGAGAGATTGTGTACAAATGGAGGAAATTCAAGACCACTGTTACCTTCCTGAGAAGTGGTCGACCAACAATGATCACTCCAAAGCAGAACGTGTAATAGCGTGTGAGGTTGCAAAAGTTCCCAGGGTAACTTCTAAGCAACTAAAATGTTTCTCACATTGGCTAATGTTAATGTTCATGAGTCCACTATCAGGAAAACACTGAGCAACCAATGGTGCGCATGGCAGAATTGCAAGAAGAAAGCCACTGTTCTCCAAAAAGAAAATTCCTTGCTAGAGATCATTGGAGAATGGTTTAATGAATGGATGAAACCAAAATAGAACTTGGTTTAAATGAGAAGCTATTATTTTCAGAGAAAAGAACACACGGCATTCCAGCTTAGGAATCCTATCTCATCTGTGAAACATGGTGGTAGTACCATGGCTTGGACCTGTTTTGCTGCATCTTGGCCAGGACAGCCTGCCATCATCGATGGAACAATGAATATAGAATTTTACCAGCAAATTCTAAAGGAAAATCTCAGGACACCTGTTTAAGAACAGAGTCTCGAGAATGTGGGTCATGCAGCAAGACAACCACAAACACAGTCATTATTGCTTAAAGCAGAACAAGTTAATGTTCTGAAATGGTTGAGTCCAGACCTTAATCCAATTAAAATGTTGTTGCAGAACCCAAGCAAGCAGTTTATAGGAGGAAAACCAGCAACATAGTTTAAGTAGTTCTGCACTGAGGAATGGGATAAAATTCATACAGGTTATTGTGCAGGACTAATCAGCATTTACAAGAAACTTTACCTTCAGTTACTGCAGCAAAAGGGGGTCACACCAGATACTGAAAGCAAAGATTCACATACTTTTGCAATGCACAGATATGTAACACCGGATCATTTTTCTTAATAAATAAATGACAAAGCAAATATTTTTCTCTCACTTGTTTAATTGGGTTATCTTTGTGTACGCTCAGGAATAATATGAAAATCTGATGATGTTTTGGGTCATATTTATGCAGAAATATAGAAAACTGTAACTGTAAAATTGAATCTTTCTATTCACCAAGGAATCCTGAAAAAAAATAAATAAATAAATAAAATAAAATAAAATCTGTTTTAAATATTGATAATAATAATAATAATAATAATAACAACAACAACAAATGTTTCTTGAAGAGCAAAACAGCATATTTGAATGATTTCTGAAGGATCATGTGACACTGAAGACTGTAGAGTAATTAATGGTCCTGAAAATTTAGGTATGATCACAGGAATAAATTACATTTTAAAACATTCAAATAGAAACAGTTATTTTAAATAGTAAAACTATTTCAAAATGTTACTGTTTATGCTGTAATTTGGAACAAATAAATGCAGACTTGGTGAGCAGAAGAGACTTTAAACATTAAACATCTTAAAAAAAAACTACGTGAACTACACATCTCTGCTTGGTACCTTCAAATGTATAACCACCATACTAATGAAGGTGGTACAACAGAAAAACACATGACAATATTTGTCAATATTGCATAAAAAAACCTGCAGAATATTATTTTGATATCCCCAAATGACATTATTAATTATATGTAGACTACCGTTCAAATGTTTGGGGTCAATATATTTTAGAGTGAAAGAAGTAAATACATTTATTCAGTAAGGATACATTAAATTGATCAAAAGCGACAGAAAAAGTCTTATAATGAATCATGTGACACTGAAGAGTGGAGTAATTGCTGCAAAATTTCAGTTTTACCACTATAGGAAAATAAGCTATCTGAAATATACTACTTCACAATATTGATGTTTTTACTGTATTTTAACAAATAAATGCAGCCTTAGTGAGCGTAAGTGACTTTTTATTTTACAAAAACATTCAAAGCTATAACCAACCCCAAACATTTGAATGGTAGCCTACTACTGTATTGGTTCACCTCAGTTCAACCTTTTGAGAGTAAACTGCTACTCTCCCCCGCAGCAGTGCCTGGCACAGTGCTGCTAAAGGAGTCAGCCAGAATGTTGTGTAAGAAGTGAAAGTTTTAGGAAGCATGAATCTCCACTCTTACAACAGACCCACCAGGAAAACTCACTCTACTGAAACGACAACACGTGTGAGTGTTTCTCATCCTGACCTCATACTGTTTTAACATAACCTACAGCGGAAATGACAGTCTAAACAAACTTCAGTGCTGCATTATTCAAGCAAACTTCACCCATCAGGAATGCTAACTTCCGTGTGAGTTAGTAACCACTAACTATTGTGTATTCCCTTGTTAATTTTACATCAGTTACACAATGTTGTTGTTGTTGTTGTTGTATTAAAACTGGATATGTCCAGTAAAAAATGGAAAATTATGCTTACTGTCACGTGTTGTGAAGCACACTGATTCAGATCTTCAGATCATATAGTCAAAAATTATTCAAATCATTTTTTTATATTCCAAACTGGATGGCAAAGATGCCAAACAGGACGTGAGGATGTATCTTGACAATGCCTGAACACATCAAAATGAAATGAATATGATCTTGAAAACATGCTCAGAGAGTGCAAAAGATTGAATAAGAAAATAGATGTCATGACTACCTTCATTATTAGTTTGTACTGTTCTCAGAGGTCCACTTCTAATGTTATAAAGATTTTTACATCAAAAACGTATTCATTTAGAAGTAATAGGTTATTTTCTGTCCTGTTTTGACCCCCTCGTCAGAATGCTCTGTTTGAATAGGTGAGGCGGATTGTAGACTTGGAAGTAAATGCCCACTGCTATGATTGGCTAATAGTTGTGTATGTTTGACAGCCTACATCCTTCATAGATGGACGCATAAATACTCAGTACATATCAAACTATCCATAATCACAGACAAAACAATAGTGAGGACGTAATAAAAACAGTTACGCTTATGTGGTGCAATACAGTCAACACAGCATTGTCTTTTAGTTTCAATATTTTTGAAAATCCCATGTTGAATTGCTCCTTGTTTATAAAGGAATCTGTGGAAAAATGTCTGCGGAAAGAGTCCATCCACTCTTTCCTAAAGTAGGGATAAGAAGGAAGGTGTGGAATTACAAATTTAAGAATCTGTTTAAGATCTGAAGATCCTACATCCTGATGTAACATCATATGAAAAACTAAGGTGATCTACATTGTATTAGGCATTTAATGTGAACATAGTGGCGTCTGTTTACTGATTAGATTCAGTATAGTTTCTAGTGAGGGTTTTTTTTCTCTGATCTTTCTACTGAAAGTTAACTGGAAGTGAGTTTCACACCTTTTTAGTTCTCGTGATCAGGTGCAGCTTAAACCATTTGGGTACTGTTATCTTTAGGAAGTAAGTTTGCTGAAACTCACAGTCAGGGGTTGATTTCCTGTATTGTCTTTAGATGTTTTGATTAAGTGGTCACTTCTGTGGCTGTGCAAGGTCAACACTTTTAAGGACTGCCCACTGAATGCCTATAAAATACAATGTATCATGGCTTAATTAGACATTTGATAACTGCAGCGCCACACAAAGCGTTCCCAATAAAGAGCTCTGCTGAAGATACCCAAGAGCCTCCTGGTCTTCGCTTCTGAGTTTACAACCGTTTTGGTGCCGTCGCCCAGATAGAGTTCCTCACCTGAATCCAGATTGAAACTTCACCCTCAAAAAAAGATCTGATTTCGTTCCAGACTGAATTCCAGAACCTTTTTTTTTTGTCCAACAACGATTTGGTGAGTGTTACTCTATCCAAAGGACCACTACAGACCAGTACATATGGTTATCCTCTGCGCCGCTAGTTATCCTCTGCTTTGCCAGAGAAAGTTTATCCTCTGTCTAGGCAGAGAAGAAGATTTTACCCTCTGTTAAGTCAGAGAAGGTTAGCAGATGAGATGGGAACTTCGGGCACATAACCGGGCTGGGTCTCAGGAAAACTTGAGAGTAGCTGGCTCGAGCTGAAGGCACGCTTCGTTCAGAGAGAATGCTTGCAGGACTACCCTCTTGATAAAGTGGTCAGAAGCAAGACATCTAAACAGCTGAAACCAGCAGCTCACTTGGAGGGCTACAGAAAGTCCAGAGGGGAGAGGTGCGAACAGGAGGTTTTCTCCCCCAGCCTCGTAATGGGGGCTAGCGTGAGTGGAAGGAATACCCTGGCCTGGAGGTCAGTGATGTCTACCGCATCCTGTCCCACAGCCTAGCGCAGAACGGGATGAGAACTGCAGGGGATTTTACAGGGAGGGCTACCGTGAGGAGCAAAAGGCCAGCAAACCAGGTCCGGGTGGGCCAATATGGCGCAGCCAACAGGACCTGCTCCTCGTACTCCCTGAACTTGCACAGGTCCGTGCAAGGAGGCTCACTGGGGAAAGAGGCGTACTTGAGAGGACCCCGGGGCAGCTGAGAGCCAGAGCGTCCCTGCCAAAGGAATTTGGAGAGCTGGCAATAGGAGGATTCTGGGGAGGCAAGCGGTTCTTACCTGAGCTTCCCCAAATCAACTCCAACAGCTGGACCACCAGGGGATTGAGTAGCCGTCCTCCAGGGAGAGTAAAGTGTCATGGGCTGCACGAGTGAGCTCTCCTGGAATATGAACAGCACGCAGCGACTAGCTGCATCCGACTCCAGAGGAGAAGATGACGGACGAGTTGCGTCATGCGACGGAGCATGTACGCAATGGACACAGAGTTGTTCATCTGAGCGAATCATGCTACAGATGGACTACAGAAAACAGACTTCACAGCTATTCAGGCGCCATAGACTTCAGGACTTCAACTCTTATGCTACATGGTTTTCTGTGTCATCATGTACAGGGGTTGGACAATGAAACTGAAACACTTGGTTTTAGTACTGTGTTGGGCATCCTTTTGTGGCCAATACAGCATCATTTTGTTTTGGGATTGACAAATACATGTCATGCACAGTAGCCAGAGGGATTTTGAGCCATTCCTTTTCTAGAACAGTGGCCAGGTCACTATGTGATTCTGGTGTAGGAAAACGTTTCCTGACGCGCTCCTCCAAAACATCCCAAAGTGCCTCAATAGTATTCAGATCTGGTGACTGTGCAGGCCATGGGAGATGTTCAACTTTACTTTCATGTTCATCAAACCTCTCTGTCACCAGTCTTGCTGTGTGTATTAGTGCATTATCATCCTTATACATGGCACCACCTTTAGGGTACAGTGTCTGAACCACTGGGTGCACATAGTCAACCTTAGCCACATTATTACGTCATAAAGTGGTACATTCCACAATCTGTCGTTTTGGCAGATTGGCTTTAATATAAGCTGTTTTTAGACCAACAAGAAAGTTCTGTATCTCACAGGATGTTTTTATGGTATGAACTCTTACGTGTCAAAAGATCAAGGGAATTTTGGTTTCTCAGTTCATGACCCCTTAAAAGATGATTTGAAACTCGAGCTCTAGTACACCACAGCAAGAGTAAGTTCAGAAGAAAGGAAATAACTCTTTCTCAACAGGAAATTGAAATAACTCTGTGGCAGTTGACTTTTTGTGAGTATATGTCTGGGATTAATTTCACCTAATCTCATGTTAATCCTGAGTACCTATAGAGTAGTAATGTATCCTTAACATCTCCAAAAATTCTTTAGTTTTATTTTATTTAGAATAGAAAAATACAGCTTTCCGTTTTCTCCAGAAAAAATCGAACTTCTGGAGGTGTGCCGTGGGCGGAGCTAAGTTCGACAATCACTTGCGCTGGGATAGCCAATAAAATAGACATTTGATGTTGTTTCACTTACCATCTGCAGTTCTGAATCATTGCCGGGATCTTTTATAGCTGGGACCACTCCATCTTTCAGTAGCCTATCAAACAATGTGCAAATCCAGCGTTGAACTGGTCCTCGTATATGAAACACACACTTGCTAAACTCCATTGCTGCCCCGGAAAAAGGAACTGCATCCACTGTTCACGTAACACTGGGTTCTTCAGGAAGCTGAGCAAAGTTATCTTTGCCTTACAACCAAAACCACACTTCTTTAGAGACTTTCTTCCCAAATGAATCCCTTGCAGAGTGCAGCCGAATGAAGCACGTTGATGGCGTGCTCTTTCTCACGTTCTGGCCGACGTGATCGCGGACGCCGCGGGCACGCTTTTCCGGGAAAAATGCTCATATAAGGAGATCCACCACCGATTACGTCATTAATGCCACCATCAAAAAAAATCAGCCGAAACTTGTACCAACCCGGAAGTAAGATTTTCGGCAAAGAAATCCCCCCCCCACCTTTAAAATACCTTTAAGTGTCATTCTGACACGGGAATTCTGGAGATGTCAGTTTACAGTTTTTGACTGTGAATTGTTAACAACATTTTACTGTAAAATTACATAAACTGTCTGGTTAGATCTTTTACTTTTTTTCTGTATATAGTATGGGAACTTACTGTTAACATATTAGCATTTTTTTTTTTTCGAAGCATTTTACAGTATTTTACAGTTAATACTTTTTTTTAATTCTTTTTTTAGTTTAATGTTTTGTAACAGGTTAGTATTAATTGCCATCAAATATTTAAAGCCTAAAGAGAGAATGAATGCTCTTGTTCTGATGGCACCCATACACTGAAGAAGATCCACTGGTTGAGTAAATAATGTAATTTTTTTCCAAATCAGTTCAGATGAAGAAGCTAATTCATTTCGGATGGCAAGCCAAGTTTGGAAAGTATTACAGAGCAGGCGTTGTGTGTCTGTAATGCTTGTGATTATATAACCAATTCATACAATTCATGTATAGTGTGATTTGGCTGAAATATTTAATGTAACAGAGAGTATGAATACATAGGTCTGATTGTTATGAAGTAGTGGAATCAGTATTTTTGCAGTCATTCTAAACTGCTAAAGTGTGTCAGCTCTGTGTTTTATCCCTACGGGATGCATTTGTTCTGACAACATTACTGACCACAAGAAACCAGCCCAGACCAGACCAGAAAGGAAACTCACAGCCAGAGAAAACACGATGACGGTCGCTCTGGACTCGCTACCTCAATTATTGCTCTAATTTTTTTTACATTCGTTGGATGCTGACCAGGGCTTTCCCAGAATTGTCGTAAGAACCACTACATGAGCAACTCTCTTATATAATTCATTCAGCTAGTAATAGCTGAAAAGCTTTGTCCAGTGCTCACTTCATAGTGTGTATTAGCACTAATACTGTTGTCCCTTAAAGTTCACCTGCAGGTTCATTAAAGAATAAAGAGTCTGCAATGACACTAGAAATACAATCACATGTAGACTAGGTCTAAATAAAAGCTGTGTGTTGTGTTTTGAGAATAACACAGATTCGTTCAGAATAAAACACAAAAATGGTCACACTTTATATCAAGTGGCCTTAACTACTATGTACTTACGTTTAAATTAATCATTTGTTACAATGTATTTATTGTGTACATACATGTTTTTACATTGTACTTATATTTTATTTTTATATTAATTACATCTGTAATTAATTTCTGTATTTACATTTGTAATTACATTGTTGACCCATCCCTTACACCTTAACCCACAACTGAACCTGTCCCTAACCTTACCTGTATCCCACCTCAATAGCAGCAAAAGTGTTTTGCAATACAATATGAGCACAATAAGTACATTGTACTCATTGTTTGATGTAAGTACATAGTAGTTAAGGCCACTTAATATAAAGTGGGACCGTGTGTAAATATGTAAGACAAGGAGTTTTAACTGGTTCAAGTTCGTAATTTGAAACACCAAAATTACAAACTAAGAAATGGACAGTACATTTATCAGTTGCTTATATTTGCTTTTTGGTTGTTAACTTTAATTAAGAACAACCCTTTGAGTATCTGCATTCTGTTACCGCAGTGCCCTTAAATAATACTTCACCTAAAAATAAAATGAAAATGAAAATTTGGTGATAACTGACTCACCCTCAGGCCATCCAAGATAAGTTTCTTCATCTGAACTGATTTAAAGAAATGTAGCATTACTGCAGTGAATGAGTGCTGTCAAAATAAGAGTTCACACAGTTGATAAAAACATCACAATTATCCACAAATAAGCCACACGACTTCAGGCCATCAAATAAGAAAGCAAAAAGCTGCATGTGTGTAAGAAACAAATCCATTATTTAGGCATTTTAACTTTAAACTGTCGCTTCTGGTAAAATACCAGAGGGAATAAATGCTCTCATTCTGACGGCACCCATTCACTGCAAAGGATCCACTGGTCAAGTAAATTATGCACTTTTTTTTTTTTCTTTTTTCAAAATCAGTTCAGATGAAGAAGCAAATTCATCTTGCATGGCCTGAGGGTGAGTACATTTTCACAAAACGTTCATTTTTGAGTGAACTTTTCCTTTAAAGTGTTTAAAAAAGTTGTGGAAATAGTATTTTCACCAACAAAAAGGCCAGTTATTTCTAACTTTTGCTAAGTAGGAAAAATCATTTTACATTTCCAAACATTCATTTTGCCATTAATTTAAATAATCCAGTAAGATTTTCAAAAGCACAAGGAGTCTCACAACAGCTGTTCTGCTCCACATAGAGATCTGATCTCACCATCATCCAGTCTGTCTGGAATGACATGAACAATCAGACAAAATTGAGACAGACAAAATCCAGAACTGTGGCAACGCCTCCAAGACGCTTAAAGACACCTTCCTGGAAAGTTACAGTACTGTAAAAAGTTTTAGGCACTTGTGTAAAAATGCTGTAAGGTGAAGATGCATTCAAGAACAATGTCATAAATAGATTTTATTAATCAATTAACTTTTATTAACTAAATCCAAACAACATTTTGTGTGACCACACTTTTTGTTTGAAACTGCTTTTGTCCTATAGTTTATCAGGTAGCTTTGCAGGAAGCTTTCTTCAAGCGTCTTGGAGGTGTTGCCACAGTTCTGAGTTAGTCTGTCTCAGTTTGTTGTGTTTCTTCATGTCAGATATCAGATCTTTGTGTGGAGCACTGGCTGTTATCAGACTCCTTGTGCAAAAAAAATCTCACTGAATTATTACAATTAATTGAAAAAGGGATGTTTGGAAATGTAAACTGCTGACACACTACAACAAAAGATAGAATTAACTGAATAAAAACAAAACAAAACAAAAAAAAACATTTTTTTGGTGAAAATACTAATGGCCTAAGACTTTTGCACAACACTGTATTTATACACGCTTGTGTAACCAGCAGAGCAATACAGATAAAGGCTTTTTTTTTTTTGGACATGTTAGACTTCTTTGTTCTATGATGTCTGTGTATAATCATTCCCTCTATACCGGTGGTCTGCACGCTCACTTGGTATCTCTTCCAGCCGCAGACGTTTTCCATTCTCAGACTTGTGCCAGATGCCTTTTTTGCATCCAGCCAAAGCGCCCAAAATGCGTAGACAGAGACAAAACTCCAATTCAGAAATTCCTGCTCCACACGCACAGAGCACCAGGTTTAGTGAATCATTCAGTCTTCTGCAGCTTTTTTTGAATACAGTTTTACTGTCATTAGAAAACAGACAAGTACAGTTATCAAAGCCACTACAATCCGGTTTACAGTAACCTGTGAGTCAGTGGAAGAAGTGTGTTTAAGGATGATTCTTAGTGTTTTCTTAACAGTCGGTGAAATGAAGCAAATATGTGACATTCCCAGACACCCCATTCACACTTTTCAAAACTGTAGAGCAATAGTGAGAAGCAATATTCTGCTTGAATGATTGTAAGTGACTTTGACATCACGTTAAGCTGAGTAGTGGCAGAACGAGTTGATATCATCAGAGGAAGAAATCTGGAGTTTTACGCCCCGCGCAAAACAAATAAACAGACCTGTGTCCTTAGCAACAGGCCTTGCCTGAGAGATCAGAAAAATGTGCCGGTTGTGAGCTGAAGAGAATCGGAATAGTTAACTTATACCCTTAAAAGTCCAACACATCCGGTCAAGACACTCCCACTCACCCGACGGCTGTGTCTGCTTTTCTTCAGATGTTTAAACATCTGAAATATTTAAAACATTAGAGACATTTTTCTATGAATCAGACCAGAAATATTTCCCATTTTTCCATAATAAACTGGGGAATAGTGACTGAAAAGTAACTGAAAAAGAGCTGTTTATTAATTATAGATACTATATTATTTATGACATTGTAACTGTTTTCAGTTCAGTAGGAGGATGTATATAAACAGATATGAGATGTGTACACAGGTGCAGAGGTCATTGACCACTTCATTTTGTTTTGCGTCACTCTGTATATTTGGTTTATAAACAGTGTTTCACTTGTTTAAAATATGAACTATTATGACCTTCAGCAAGCAACAATGACTTAAGTGGTACTGATATAGAAATCTTGCTAATAACTATTTAAAAAAAATATTGAGCAATGCTTTGTATTGACACAGTCTAGTGTGTTGTCATCGTCTGACTTCATACAGTTAGTGATACTCATCTCATTTTCACATGAAACCTGCTGGTGAACTGTAAAAAGTGAGATATCAAAGACTTTAATAGCTTTTTCCAAAAAGACTGAATTGTCTTTCAAAGAAAATGTGAAAATGTGTAACAGTTAATTATGCTAATGTCGTCCTACATCATAAATACCAAATTAATTTTTCCCATAACTGTCAAATCTTGTATTTTATACTGCATTAATCATGAATATGTCATAGTCGTGGTCTAGTGATGTCTTATAAGACTAAATGACGTGTACATTTTTACCTGTCACACATTACACAATCACAGCTGTAGTGTCTGATGTTAATGTTGAAATCTATGATCAAGGTGATCTGTATGTGATAATGACAGCTCTGTCACTGTTTAGCATGTTGTATTGATTCTGTGGCATGTTAATCATCAATTTGTCATAGGTGTTGAGGTCTCATATCAATGTACTTTATACGTTACACAAGTAATAGCATCATATCGAGTGGGGTTTAGGTTAAATTCGCCTAAACGAGAATGTGTTTACGTGTGAATGTGAACGTGTGGGGTGTATGTGTATGTTGCCATGTTGCCATGGATCAAAATCCTGCTGTGTAAATCATAGTGTCAACATGTCTGTGGCTGTATCACCTGTTTATCAGTTAGCTCATGCCGTTGGCAGTTTAAAGTTGGTTTGAAACGCTAAGATAAATTTGCTATGCTAAGCTAACTCTGGTTTTACTACAAATAAAACCAAAAAAACATGGTTACTATAGTTAAACCATGGTAACCACAAATTAGCCATGGTCTTGTTACACGAACTATAGTTTAACTATGGTATTTGTAGTAAAACTATGGTTATACCAATGGTAATCAATTTTGTGTGTGGTGGGATCTACCAGATATACCACACACTATATAATATTATACGTATATTTGACAGTTCTGGAAAAAATTCATTTGGTATTTAAGATGTAGGACGACATTAGCATAAGTAACTGTTACACATTTGCACATTTTCTTTGACAGACAATTCAGGCTTTTTGGAAAAAGCTATTAAAGTTTTTGATATCTCACTTTTTACAGTTCACCAGCAGTTTTCATGTGAAAACAAGATGAGTAGAAATGTGTGTAAATATGGACAAAATGTTGAACCTTTTCTACGCACTGTTGATAAATGAGACCCTGGGATTCTCCAACCCCGCTCCTGGAAAGCTACCTTCCTGCAGACTTAAGTTCCAACCCTGCTTCAACACACCTGTCTGTAATTAAGTAGCCTTGAATACCTTGATTAGCTGGTCCAGGTGGGTTGGATTAGGTTTGAATCTGAACTCTGCAGTGTGCTAGCTTGATTGGAGACCCCCGTTAAAGACATTTGTTGATTTAGAATTTTACTGCAACTCAAAACTGCTGATGCCCAAAAAGCCAACATAGGAAAATTAGATATGGCATGCCGTTCCAAATCTAACAAGACCAGTCTTATGATTTTTGACTAAACTGGTCAGAAGTTATAAGCAGAAATGTCAGTATTTTATATCTTTTAAACAGTAGGTGGTGCTGTGCCAAAACTACTAATGTGCCCTCAGATCATGTTTGGTATAACACATACCAAGTTTGGTCAGAAAAAAAAATTGTGTTTAGACCTTGTGGTTCAAAAGTTATTAGCAGAAACATGTGCAAATTTGACCTGTTGGTGGCTAGATAGTTTGAGACTCCAAATTTGCTGTGGTTAATGAAGAGACTGTCCTTTATCCATGTGCCAAACTACCTCACAAGCAATTCTATAATATTCAAAAGATTAAAACAATACATTAAAGCGTTTTTTTTTTTTTTTTTTTTTAATGCATTTTACTACAAGGATTTTACTACAAAATTCAAAATGGTCCACGCTCAAAATGGCTGCACATAGGAATTTAGAATTGTTTGATTTGGTATGCTAGGCTACTCTAAAACAAGATCACTCTTATGATTTTTGGTCAAACTGTTCAGGAATATAAACAAAAATGTCAACATTTTATATCTTTTGACCAGTAGGTGGTTCTGTGCCCAAACTACTAATGTGCACTCAGGTCATGCTTGGTATAACACATACCAAGTTTGGTCAGAATCCGCTTGTGCCACAAGGTTTGCAGAGATATAACTTCATGTTTTGTTTTGATTTTTTGTTTGTTTGTTTTTTGCACAAACTTTGTCACATTCGTTTCGTCACATTTACAGTGTGCTTTATGAAAATGGTTTGGTATATCAAAAAGCTTTTGATAACTGTTTGCCAAAATGCTCTGAAGATGATCTGAGACCATTTTGGTGAAAATTGGACAAACTTATCTAGGATAAGTTTGAAAAAGTACATATTTTGGAAAAATGTAAAATTAAACAAAATATAATATTAAAATAAATAATAAATAGCCTACATTTTAAACTCGGTATGAACCAAGGAATCAGAAAAAAAAATAAATAATAATTTTGCTTTTAGACCTTGTGGTTCAAAAGTTATTAGCAGAAACATTAGTGCAAATTTGACCTTTTGGTGGCTAGATAGTTTGAGTTTGAGACTCCAGATTTGCTGTGGTTAATGATGAGACTGTCCTCTATCCATGTGCCAAACTATCTCGCAAGAAATTCTATAATATTCATAAGATTAATACAATACGTTAAAGCATTTAAAAAAAAAATTACTACAAAATTCAAAATGGTCCACGCTCAAAATGGCTGCACATAGGAATTTAGAATTGTTTGATTTGGTATGCTAGGCTACTCTAAATCTAACAAGATCACTCTTATGATTTTTGGTCTAACTCAGGGGTCACCACACTCAGTCCTGGAGGGCCGGTGTCCTACAGAGTTTAGCTCCAACCCTAACCAAACACACCTGAACCAGCTAATCAAGGTCTTAATAGGTGTACTTGAAACTTCCAGACAGGTGTGTTGAGGCAAGTTGAAGCTAAACTCTGCAGGACACCGGCCCTCCAGGACTGAGTGTGGTGACCCCTGGTCTCACTGTTCAGGAATATAAACAAAAATGTCAACATTTTATATCTTTTGACCAGTAGGTGGTGCTGTGCCCAAACTACTAATGTGCCCTCAGGTCATGCTTGGTATAACACCAAGAGATATAAAACCTCATTTCCTTTTTTGCACAAATTTTGTCAAATTTGTAAACACGCTTGACGAACAGGGTTTGGTATATCAAAACCTTTTGATAATTTTTTGCCAGCATTGTCTCAAGATGATCTAAGACCATTTTGGTGAAAATTGGACAAACTGTCTAGTATGAGTTTAAAAAAGTAGATATTTCAGAAAAGAATGTAAAATTAAGATGAAAAAATGTAATAAAATAATAAATAATTATGCCCTCAACATAGCATGAACCAAAGGAATTTGCTTTTAGACCTTATGGCTACTGTCCTCTATCCATGTGCCAAATTTCTTACAAGCAATTCTGTAAGATTCATAACAATATGTTAAAGCATTTGGAAAATACAACATTTTACTATAAAATTCTAAATGGTCCATGCTCAAAATGGCTGACATAGGAAAATTTGATTTGGTATGCTACTCTGAATCTAATGAGATTACTCTCATGATTTTTGGTCTTTAGAAATATAAACAAAAATGTCAACAATTTTATATCTTTTGACCAGTAGGTGGTGCTGTGCCAAAACTACTAATGTCCCCTCAGGTCTTGCTTGGTAGAATCCACAAAAGAGTTGCAGCCAAATAACCTCATGTCCCTTTTTGCACAAATTTTGTTAAATTAAAACTTTTTGCCAGCATTGTCTAAAGATGATCTAAGCCAATTTCCGTCTAGACGTGTTTGGAAAAGTAGATATTTGTGACCCATCATGACCCATATACATACATATTAACATAAGAATAATAATTTAGTTTTGTTTTTAATTTTTTTTAAGTCTACTTTCAAACAAAAACTGAACTCTGCAGAGGCTTTTGGCAATAAAATTGCAAATGCAGTGGTTCACAACCAGGGAGTCGCTTATTTATTTATTTTTTTTTTTCTTTTAAGAAAAATATGACAGTATTTTTAGGAAAGTGATTTGTTTAGACTTTGAGTCAAGCAATGTCATGAATTCCTTTTTTAAACATTTAAAAAATATATATATTTTTTATCCATTTAATGTATACACATTTTCCAAACTGTAAAATATTTTATCCAGTGACTCACAAATGACTGGAAAAGACACAGAGCCATATTGTTATGGACAATGGGGGACCTTAGAGTCAAAAAGACTGAGAACCACGACTGCTCAAGATAGGAGTTTGACAGCCTCCCTCATTTAGTTTGATATACAGGTCCTTCTCAAAAAATTAGCATATTGTGATAAAGTTCATTATTTTCTGTAATGTACTGATAAACATTAGACTTTCATATATTTTAGATTCATTACACACAACTGAAGTAGTTCAAGCCTTTTATTGTTTTAATATTGATGATTTTGGCATACAGCTCATGAAAACCCAAAATTCCTATCTCAAAAAATTAGCATATTTCATCCGACCAATAAAAGAAAAGTGTTTTTAATACAAAAAAAGTCAACCTTCAAATAATTATGTTCAGTTATGCACTCAATACTTGGTCGGGAATCCTTTTGCAGAAATGACTTCTTCAATGCGGCGTGGCATGGAGGCAATCAGCCTGTGGCACTGCTGAGGTGTTATGGAGGCCCAGGATGCTTCGATAGCGGCCTTAAGCTCATCCAGAGTGTTGGGTCTTGCGTCTCTCAACTTTCTCTTCACAATATCCCACAGATTCTCTATGGGGTTCAGGTCAGGAGAGTTGGCAGGCCAATTGAGCACAGTAATACCATGGTCAGTAAACCATTTACCAGTGGTTTTGGCACTGTGAGCAGGTGCCAGGTCGTGCTGAAAAATGAAATCTTCATCTCCATAAAGCTTTTCAGCAGATGGAAGCATGAAGTGCTCCAAAATCTCCTGATAGCTAGCTGCATTGACCCTGCCCTTGATAAAACACAGTGGGCCAACACCAGCAGCTGACATGGCACCCCAGACCATCACTGACTGTGGGTACTTGACACTGGACTTCAGGCATTTTGGCATTTCCCTCTCCCCAGTCTTCCTCCAGACTCTGGCACCTTGATTTCCGAATGACATGCAAAATTTGCTTTCACCCGAAAAAAGTACTTTGGACCACTGAGCAACAGTCCAGTGCTGCTTCTCTGTAGCCCAGGTCAGGCGCTTCTGCCGCTGTTTCTGGTTCAAAAGTGGCTTGACCTGGGGAATGCGGCACCTGTAGCCCATTTCCTGCACACGCCTGTACACGGTGGCTCTGGATGTTTCTACTCCAGACTCAGTCCACTGCTTCCGCAGGTCCCCCTCTCGTTGTGCAGCATTTTCTGCCACACTTTTTCCTTCCCACAGACTTCCCACTGAGGTGCCTTGATACAGCACTCTGGGAACAGCCTATTCGTTCAGAAATTTCTTTCTGTGTCTTACCCTCTTGCTTGAGGGTGTCAATGATGGCCTTCTGGACAGCAGTCAGGTCGGCAGTCTTACCCATGATTGCGGTTTTGAGTAATGAACCAGGCTGGGAGTTTTTAAAAGCCTCAGGAATCTTTTGCAGGTGTTTAGAGTTAATTAGTTGATTCAGATGATTAGGTTAATAGCTCGTTTAGAGAACCTTTTCATGATATGCTAATTTTTTGAGATAGGAATTTTGGGTTTTCATGAGCTGTATGCCAAAATCATCAATATTAAAACAATAAAAGGCTTGAACTACTTCAGTTGCATGTAATGAATCTAAAATATATGAAAGTCTAATGTTTATCAGTACATTACAGAAAATAATGAACTTTATCACAATATGCTAATTTTTTGAGAAGGACCTGTACATCTGTCAAAGAAATATCAATTATTAGAAATATTTAATTTAAATCCTTATATACAAGAGTGTAGAGCTTTATGTTGATGTTGATAGTTGATCATCACTTTCTGAATTTGAATTTTTTAAGACAATACTCTTCTCATTCAGTCTGGACTGAACACTCATTTAAATGGATAGTTCATCCCAAAATTAAAATTCTTCCATCATTTGCTCACCCTCAAGCTGTTCCAAACCTGGATGAATTTATTTCTTCTGCTGAACACAAGATACTGTATTTTGTATAAGTTAGCAACCAAACATTTGCTGTTTTTTTTTTCCCATACTATGAGTGTCAAGTTTATTTTATGTTCAACAGAAGACAGAAACTCATACAAGTTTGGGACAGGTTGAGGATGAGTAAATGATGACAGAATTAAAATTTGTAGGCGAACTATCCCTTTAATGACTTTATTATTTAATCAAACAAACACACTGGAGACTAGTTGCTAAGCCAAATCCTGAGCCAAGATTTTTCTTCTAGAATAAGGGGTGGCCAACTTTTTTTTCTTGCCAACCAAGAAAAGCTTTTTCCTGTTTCTTATACAACACACGTGCAGAGAGCATGTGGGTTTCGTAACCTGAATTGCATCATTGACTTGTAACCCTTTTTGACCTTTGTGTGAGATGAACTGCATAAATCCAAGCCTTTGTGATCTCTGCTCTTCCTTTCCCCTAGACTAAACATACATCCATTTCACTTTCCACTGTCAGTTAGGTAATTTGGCTCAACAGACCAATGAATAAGACATTTTTCAGCAGGTTTTGTTTGGCATGTCGGTGCTTGCAGAGCCTTTCCTCCAAGTTCCCATGTAACACCCAAATAATTGTCACAGCACAATAACCCAGATTCTCCAATTAATTTCTTTGATTCAGAACACTTTATTCTTTTAGTTTATGGCTGTCAGACACACCTTTATTGCAGCACAATAGGCCTGTATGCTTATTTTTTATCCACAATAATGTAATTTCATTTCCACAGCTAGCATAAATAAGAAGCCATGAAGAACATTATCAGTCAATATTCTATATTCTGATACCCTAAACTACAATTGAATTCAAAAGTTTACATACACCTTGCAGAATGTGCAAAATGTTAATTATTTTTCCAAAACAAGAAGTATGTTATTTTTTATTTAGTACTGACCTGATTAAGATATTTCACATAAAAGACGTTTACATTTAGTCCATGAAAGAAAATAATAGTTGAATTAATTAAAAAATGACCCTGTTCAAAAGTTTACATTTTTTATTCTTAATGCTGTTTTGTATACTGAATACTGATGATCTCCAGCTGTTTTTTTGCTTTTTGTTTTTCTTCTTGATCATGAGTCACTTGTTTGTCCTGAACAGTTAAACTGCCTGCTGTTCTTCCGAAAAAATTCTTCAGGCCCTACAAATTCGCATTTTTGTGCATTTGAACCTTTTCCAACAATGACTCTGTGATTTTGAGATCCATCTTTTCACACTAAGAAAACTGAGGGACTCAGAAGCATCAGTGCATTTGAACCTTCTGTAATAGTTGCATATGAGTACCTCCACTCATTGTTGGAAAAGGTTCAAATAAACAAAAATGCTGAAAGCTGAAACCAAAGAATTTGTAGGACCTGAAGGATATTTCTGAAGAAATAGTTTAACTGTTCAGGACAAAAAAACAAAAAACAAAACAAAACAAACAGTTGTGGATCATTCAGCTAACAACACAGTAGTAAGAATCAAGTGTATGTAAACTTTTGAACAGGGATATTTGTATCAAATTGAGGTTTTATTTTCTATTTCTTTTATGTGAAATATCTTATTCAGGTCAGTACTAAATGAAAAATAACATGCATTTTGTGTGATGCCTCTTATTTTGGTAAAATAATTAACATTTTGCAGATTCTGCAATGTGTATGTAAACTTTTGACTTCAACTGTATATGTTTTCACACTTGCTTTATATGCTTAATCTATGTGTAAAAAAAACAAACAAAACTGCAATCTTCTGCATTTGAATTTCACCTGTCTGGGAAAAGTAACCTCTTCTCCCTAATTTAATATTCCAGTTAGCACATTCACTAAACCACCTTCCCGAAACAGTTGCCATGGCTAAATTTTCCTGCCCCCACTACAAAAGAGAGACATTCCCGCACGTCACCACACGCAGTTTGCTGTGTGTTTTTCCAGCTTGATTATTATGGAGCTTGACAGTGTTGACTCAGGTCAGTACAGTGGTGTTATTTTGTCTGGGATCATTTCGGTCAGTATGCATCACATCAAGCAAAAATCAGTGAGGACGTTGGATTTACTACTGGTCCAAGAGCATCACTGGTTATTGTTTTTTCTTTTTTTTATGTCGCCTCATTTTTGGCAAACATGCAAGTTCAGTGAGTTCAGCAGTTTCACTGGAAAGTCTTTTAGTGAAAGTAAAGTTTGGCAGTTACAGCAATTGCAGGGCCAAGCACACACAGAGTGATACAACATACTTCAGCACAATCCAAACAATCAAAAAACACTAAAACATTTTTTTAAAGATAACCTGTTTTTTGCAGAATACATGTAACACTCAGATAGAGGGTTTACATTTACATCATGATTTGATATTAGCCTAATATTTCACCTACTTGACTAGAAATGATAAGAACAAACTCTAATGTTGTAAAGATTCTTGCCCTGGAAATCCTGGTTCAGTTTGGCAAACCACAAATGCCTTTTGTTCCTCAGTTTTTTGCAATCTTCTCCTTGATTTGTGTCAACTTTTGGCAGTCCGTAGTACTCCAAATGTTTTCTGATTAGTACAGCTCAAACATGACAATAATTGACATTTTCAGCAGCAAATAATCAGCTAAATATGCAAGTTTCGTTTGGTTCAGTGGCATTGTTTACATTCAGTGCTGCCAATATGACTGACTGAAACACTAATTATGTGTCCCAAATTTGTTAAATCGCAAAAAATGTGTGTGTGTGTTGGGGGGGGCGGGGTTGGGGATCTGTAAGATTTTTAAAATGCTTTTGAAGCCTGTTATGCTCACCAAGGCTGCGTTTATTTGATCGAAATACAGTAAAAACAGTAATATTGTGAAATATTAGGATATACAATAATGTATTTTAAAATGTCATTTATATCTGTAATGGCAAGGCAGAATTTTCAGCAGCCATCCAACAATTCATGTTTATTTGATACATTCTTGCTGAATAAAATGTATTAATTTTAATGAATTTATTTTTTGAAAAACTGTTCTGACCCCAAAAGTTAGAATTCAAGAAGATACAGCTCATGAAAAGTTATTGTATTTAAGTAACTAGCCACTGTATTTCTGCATATATTTTTTTATTCTGTATAAATATTGTGTATAAAACTTAGAGAACTGAATTTTTCATGTTTTTTTGTCAAGCTAAATGCTTGAGCATTGTGCTGTGTGAATAACTGACACAAAACGTATAGTTAACAAAAGATCAAATTGTTTTTATTCAAGACATTAGCAACAGTTGCACTTGAAATGTGGATTTTCCTGAAACAGCTATGTTAAATAACTTACAAATATCTCATGTGACATTGAGACATGAGAATACCCCATGTGACATTTTTTCAAATATATGTACAATATTAAGATGCATGTTCCATGTCAATAACAATACAAAATCCCAGCAATAAATACATTTATCTATAAATTATTTCAATAAATAAATATACCAACAAATAAATAATAAATATGAGATCAAGTATCCTGGTGAAGGCAACTAGGCCTTCAAAATCTTTTACAGCTCTGAACTTCTCTCATTCAAGACAACCGTTGGGTTAATATTACTTTGTGTGGAATGCACTGAGCTTGAATTAGCGTTTTCTGAACTCTCATATTTCACATCAGGCACCTGAAAGGACACCATGGGACAGGGTCCTTTGATATTCAAGCACACCAGCTTCTTCAGTGAGGCTGAGTTTACAATATCAAATCCCACTTTCCCACCAAACGTGCTAGGCATCCAGTACTCAGGAGAACAAATAGCATTTCCCATGAGGCCTTTAAGAGAGTACGGTGCTCCCATCTCCACCATAGTCTCCCCAAACACAGAGTTGGGTCGGGGTTTCTCCACAAGAAGGCCAGAATACAGCTCAACTGCATCGATGTGACCGTACAGCTGCTTCATTTCGGCTGCCAGCTCCTTGTTTCCTGTTTTACCATACAGATAAAGTTACAATTAAAAAAAGGTCACCTGAGGTAAATGTTCTCATTTCTGAATTCTATGGAAACAGTTTTGTTTTTTCCAATTTTAAAATGCCAAGGTGATGTTCACTGTTTATCTTACCTGTCATCTCCTCGAAAGACGAGTAAGGCTTCATGTTGAAACGTTTTCTGTAGGCATTGAAAGACTGATAGCGCATCTGTCTGGAATGCTCCAGAACTTTAACAGCCACTCCTTGAACCCCAGCAGGCAGGTTATGTCCACCAGCAACCTGTTCACACAAAAAATTAAAGACATTAGCAAAGCCAGCAGAGTAAAAAGAAGAATTGTTCACTGAAAAATAAACACTTGGTCTTCATTCCAAAACTGTATGACTGTGGAACAATAGTAAGTAGCGTCTAAAACAACACTGGACCCCAATACCTTTCATTTTATGGACAAAAAACCCTGAGGCAACATCTTCTTTTATGTTCCACGGAACAAAGAAGGTAATTTGGAATGACATGAGGCTTCTCTAAAAAGCTTTCTGTATATAAGTGAAGCTCACCCTTCCAGCTTGCTGTTTGGTGAAGGATTCCACCATGTTGCTGATGCCGTGATGAGTCAAAATAGAGTTGTTAAACACAAACTGGTGGTAGCCGTAGACCTGATCCTGGATCTGAAAGTTGTCAGGCATCAGCGGGTGCCAGTGATACAGAGTGTTGAATTCGGAAGCGATGCGGTTCTGGTACTGGAAGCGCTCATTGAAGAGAAGCTCTGGGTCAAACTTGAGCTTGAAGTGGTAGCCACTCAAGTGCTGAACATAGTCCTCGATAACGATTTTGATGGTCTCACCTGGGAGAAAAAAAAAGCCGGAATATTTAATCCCCCCCACAAAGTTGTGCAGTTCAGGAATGTTTTAGATCCAGTGTCTCCAAACATGGTCCTGGAGGGCCAGTGTACTGCAGAGTTTAGCCCCAACTTGCCTCAACACACCTGCCAGGAAGTTTCTAGTATGCTTAGTAAGACCTTAATTAGGGTTGGAGCTAAACTCTGCAGGACACCAGCAATTCATGAATGAGTTTGGAGAACCCTGTTTTAGATGATTTGACTGAGACTCACCAATTAGGATGAGACGAGTGGTTTGGAAGATCCTCTCATCGTCCCAGTCGGGATGCTCTTGCTTCATGATATCACAGACACGGTTGTGTTCACGTAGCCAAATGGAGGCATACATCATCAAACCTGGAACCAGACCGAATGCCTCATGGCCCACGGCAAATTTCTGTTCCTCTGGGACATGAGGAGGATAGTGCATCTCCACTTGGACATCCTTCACCAACGGAGGATACACCTCACCATCCACAACCTAAGAGTCAAATGCATTTTTCATTTACTAGTTTTCCAACAAGCAATACTTGTGTCCATTTTAAAAAGGATAGTTCACCCAAAAAAAAAAAAATTGGTCATTATTTACTGGCCCTCAAGTCATTCCAAACCTGTATGCTTTTTCTTCAACATCAGAGAAGATATTTTGAAGAACGCCCTGAATAAAAGTCAATGGGGTCCAAAGTTGTTTTGACTTTTCGTCTGACGTTCTTCAGAATGTCCTCTTTTGTCAAAGTCATACAGGTTTGAAACAACATGAGGGTGAATAAAAGATAACAGAATTTCATTTTGAGTTGCTGTTTTAATGTCCACAAACCTGATATTTTAGCTTTCCATCTTTAAACAGACGAAGTTTGTGTTGTCTCTCCAGTGTCTCTCCATAAATATGCCCCAAATCCACCTAAAACGTTAGAAAATCTTTAGAAAATGCATTGGATTTTATTGTACAGTTTTACCCAATAAAATGGTTAACGAATGCCACTTACTCCATGGCCCAGGGCTTTGGTGAAGGCTGGTCCTTTCTTGAAGTCTGACTTGAAGAACTGGTGGGTGAAATGCTGGGCGAAGAAAGCGAACATAAGACTGGTCCTCTGTGGATCCGGGATGAACTGTTTCCTCACCAGCACTTTCTCCACCACCTGCTTTGGGTTTGGGAGGTCGGGCGTAGGGCAGTTCTGGGGCAATGGGGCAAGGGTGCGGGTGTAATAAGACAGGTTTGAATATGCTTCCCAACTTTTGTAGTTATAATCTGCATTATAAGTCGGTGGACTGTTGACCAAATGGGACCTTGCTGTAAAACAAGAAAGAGGAAAAGTTTTAATAAAGTTTTATTTAGTCTAATTATGTATAAACTACTCCAGAACAATTTCATTTAACTTACATGTCAGGACATATCTCATTATGGCATCTCTAAGGAAGGAGATGTTGTTGATGATGTCCCAGATCCATTTATAATGCGTTAAAATATGATGCACTATGTTTGGCCTTGGTTTTAGTGTTGATTTGACAAGTGTGAGAAGTTCGGCTGTAAGGTAAGAAAAAACAGTGTTAGATGCACACATCACAATTTTTAAGTACAATTTTTATCTATGCAAAAACAATCTATGACCAGACTTACGGGTAGTGCAGTTTTCACCATAATATCCTGTCCTGGTACAGTCACATTCATAAGCATCAGCACCCTTGGATAAACACACACCCTGGTTTTGGCAAGGCTGTGCACAGCAAGGGTCGTCTGCAGGAAAACAATGTAATGAAAACTGAAGGTTATTTCCAGCCATGAATAGACTGCTTTTGGGTAAAACACTCAAACTCTAAAAGAAGCACGTAAAGTGTAATATTGCTAAAGCTGAGTTAACTTACATCCTTCACCGGGAAAGATCCAAAAGCTCGAAAGTATGACCAGGCAAATCAGTTTATTCATTCCAGAAATTGTATCTAGAATGTCTTACTTCGAAGCAGAAGCGAGTACTCTCGTTGAGCGCGTGGAATGTGAGTGCCTGGATGAGCTCCCGCGCCTTTTAAATGCTGGGGAACGAGACGCTTGCGTAATTTCCAAGATGATAAAAAAAAAACCCGTAAGGTTTGTAACGTCACAAGCCGACAGAATTTTTCCATGTGATGCACATTTTACGGGTTTGTTAATTTTTTAAGGATTTATATTCGGGAAGAAGCTATTAATTTATTATTAAACGAATAAAAAAATGTTTTTGAAAGTCTTTTCTGCTCACCAAGCCTGCATGTATTTGATCCAATGTTCAGCATAAACTACATTTTAGACATATTTGTACTATTTAAACTAGTAATTTTTTAATCTGTTTTATAGATTTTAAAATGTAAATTATTCTTGTGATTTTAAATCTGAATTTTTAGCATCATTCCTCCAGTCACATGATCCTTCAGAAATCATTCTAATATTCTGATTTGCTGCTCAAAAAACATTTGTTATTTGTATTATGTTAAAAACAGCTGAGTAAAATTTCAGGTTTCTTTGATGAAAAAACAGAAAAACAGCTGAAATGGATATCTTTGTGACATTATAAATGTCTTTATCATTGCTAAAGTCCTTGCTAAATAAAAGTATTAATTTCTGTGATTTCTTTCTCCCAAATAAATAAATAAACAAATAAACAAACGCATACAATTATACTATCTCTTAAACTCTTAAGTGGTATAGTGTATAATGTTACAAAAGTTTTTTATTTCAGATAAATGCTGATCTTTGGATTTCTGTTCATCAAAAAATACTGAAAAAATGTATTCAACTGTTTTAAATACTGATACTGCTACTATTACTACTACTAATAAATGTTTCTTGAACAGCAAATCAGCATATTAGAATGATTTCTGAAGGATCATGTGACACTGAAGTAATGATGCTGAAAATTCAGCTTTGATCACAGGAATAAATTGAATTTAAAAAATATATTCAAATGCAAAAAGCGGTTATTTTAAATAGTAAAAGTTTGTCACAATATAACTGATTGTGCTCTATTTTGGATCAAAGAAATGCAGACTTGGTGAACAGAAGAGACATTAAAAAACAGACAAAAAAAGAGACAAAAAACATTAAAAATCTTTTTTTTTTAAACTTTTGACTGGTCTAGAATTCTTCTATTTTCAGAATTTATAGCATACTCAAATGTTTATTAGTAGCCTGTGAATATGCTATTATAAATAAGAAATTGTAAGTATATATAAGTGAATTACAAATTATTATTCTTTTGATCAACTAGATATGACTTTAAACTGAGATAAAATGGAGCTATTAAATCTCCGTAATTTACAAAATCAGACATGACCCGGCCAAGATGTAGACAATACGGGCATTCCACTGATTACGATCGCATTACTTTAACTCTTGAGCGCCACCTTGTGTCATAGGAAGTGCCTCTATTACATTCATTCGCATTTTACATTTATTCTGGGTGTATTTTTATGTTATAATTAAATTAGTCTATCATAATTTTAAAAGAAAGCATGAATACTTATGCAACGTTTTTTTTTCTTATTTATAATATTATGTTTAATAATATTAGCATAGCAATAGAATAATTCCCATCTGAGTCCTACTGAAATATGAAGAGTCTGGGCGGGGGAAAAGTTTGCGTCCGCCCTGAAATCGACTGATTTTAACGAATCGATTCGTTTGAATGATTCGTTTCAACGAACTGGCTCAGGAAATCTGGCTCATTCAACATTCATTTGAGTAATCAATTTAACGTTTTCTTTTGTGGTTTAGTTATTTTATTCATTACTGATATTATTACTTATCTTTTCAATTACGTTTATGAATTGGATTAGCGTTTCACGCATTTATCGTACATTTTTGTAGTCCGGTTTGACGCAGTCGGCCAGGTTAAAAGATAAACTTTTTGTAACTATTTTTTTTTAAGTGAAATGTAGCGATGTAGGAATTGTAGCGTTGTGAAAATGTAGCGTTGTTTATTTTTCAAACACTTCACCCACCCCACATAGTTTTAATTTTTTATTTATACATTTTATTTGATTTACAAACGTTATGCGGAGTCGGTTCGATCGAATCATTTCAATGAACCGTCTCAAATGAACGATTCGTTCGAATCGCACAGTAATGCGCATTCCTCTTGGCTTCCTGAAATGACTATCTTGTCGGAGAGGGTCCAACATCATTATACCACCAGCTATGGTAAGTTCTTGCATGTCTCATTTCTCTGTAAGGTCTGTAAAACTTATAGTATCTACGCGTGTTTGACTTAGGCTACTCAACAAAAACCTGCTTCAAGAGTTTCTATCATACTTCTGAACTGAGAGCGAACTTTTGGGTCTCAGAACGTTAAACTCTGCATGTCATTCGGAAAGACGGTATCGTGTTTCAGCCGCTTGTGCGTAGACAGTTTTTTTTTCTTCTTCCTCTTTTTTTATTGTCTAATTTTGCAGATGTTTTCCGGACTGTCTTGAAATAAGTGTCTTCCTGACCCCCACATTGCTGTCAGAATGTCTTCCATAGACCCCTATCAGTACATCATAGTAAGTTACTCTTACGTTTCACTGTGTAATTAAATCTCTTAAAGGAGAAGCAGTTTCATTAAATCAGGGTGAAATAATTACTAATGTTTACATGGTATTTGGAGACTTTAAATAAAAGATCTATTTTAATTTTCAAAATCTATTCATTCATCAATATACATTAACATATGGTCTCTCAGTAATGGCAAACTGTAAAGCTGCTGCTCTTTTGCAGTGGTTGGATTCATTTGCATGCAGACTGATGTTGAATTTGTGATATTAGAGACACATCTACTGCTTAGATATAATTCCGTTTGGGAATCACCTAATGTCCATTTCCTACTTCACTAGTTAAATGAGCTTCCTTTAAACATACATACTCATTTTACTGCTTTTGAGGCTCTAAATCCTTGTCATTGTGGATCATTATATGTGCAGGTTGAGCATCAGTATTCTCATAGATTGAAAGTAATTGTGGTGCGAGCTGAAAATGTGACTAAAGGAGCATTTGGGGATTTACGTGAGTATATATTTATTTTGTCTTCTTTCTGTTTAAATGAATCTACAGCCAAACCAAAATGTATTCAGACACATATGAAGGATAAAAATATATATATACAAAATTCTGGTGTCTGAATAATGTTTGGTTTGACTGTATAACTGAGCGTTCATAAATGATTGTGTGTTTATTTACAGTGGACACCCCAGACCCTTACGTGGAACTGTCCATTCCAACCACACCAGAGTCAAGAAAACGAACACAACACATAAATAATGACATTAACCCGAAGTGGAATGAAACATTTGATTTCATATTGGATCCCAATCAACCCAATGTTTTGGAGGTAATATAAAAATCATATTTTAATTACTTATGAAGCATTTTATTTTACCATACAGTACCATCATTCAGTATAGTGGTCCTAAAAAGTATTTGGACACTTAAGTCACACTTGTGTATGTGTATGTTTAATTCAGTTAGATAACAGAGTCGTAATCCAGGGGAATCTGCAGACAAATGATAATAGAACTTTATAGACTAACTACATTTCTCAGCTGCATTTGCAATGACTTTTAACCAGCTGGTGTCATGGTGAAATTTAATGGATGTTTTGGAAGTCAGATCCCGTCAAGTTTACACAAGGGGCCCCTGAAGAGGTGTAGTTACATTAACTATGAGCATGGAGAAGTTTTACAACTACTTAAGTTCCCAAACACATTTTGTCTTTAAAAGAAATGGGATCAGAATGTTTTTCAACACCAAAACAGCATATGTGACCCTGGGCCACAAAACTAATCTTAAGAGTAATTTTTTTGAAACTGAGATTTATAAATCATTTGAAAGCTGAATCAATCATTTCCATTGGTGTATGGTTTGTAAAGACAGGATCATATTTGGCTGAGATACAACTATTTGAAAATCTGAAATCTGAGGGTGCCTTTGAAGTTGTCCAAATGAAGTTCTTAGCAATGCATATTACTAATCAAAAAATTAAGTTTTGATATATTTACGGTAGGAAATGTACAAAATATCTTTACTTAATATCCTAATGATTTTTGGCATTAAAAAAATCTATATAATTTTATCCCATACAATGTATTGTTGGCCATGGCAACAAATATACCCCAGTGACTTATTTTTGTGGTCCCGGGTCACATATTAGAATGATTTCTGAAGGTTTTTATTGTATTTACTGTATTTTTGATCGAATAAATCCATTTAAAAAACATTAAAACAACACTTTACAATGTGTTATTTCAAAACATTAGTTAATGTATTAACTAACATGAAAGAACAATGAACAATACATTTATTACACTATTTATTCATCTTTGTGTTATGTTAATTAATAAGAATATAGTAATTCATTGTTTGTTCATGTTAGTTCACAGTGCATTAACTAATGTTAACAAACACAGCTTGTGATTTTAACAGTGCATTACTAAAGTAATTAGCAATTAGTAAAATAACATTAATTAAGATTAATAAATGCTGTAGGAGTATTGTTCATTTTTAGTTCATGTTAACTAATAAACCTTACTGTAAAGTGTTACCAAAACCACAAACTTTGAATGGTAGTGTATATTTACTGATTTATGAATTCATAAAGCATTAGAAAATACATCAGCACTTTGTTATAATGCTGTTTGAATGCTCTTTATTTAGATGACACTGATGGATGCTAATTACGTCATGGACGAAACTCTGGGCACAGCTAAATATTCCCTCTCAAAGCTCAAAGTGGGGCAGACAGAGCATGTGACCCTATCTATTGGGAAGGTAAAATTGTCTTTTGATTTGAACTAAATTCATACTGCTTTTCAATGTCTTGTTGTTTATTATTATTATTATTATTGCAATTTTTTCTAGACGACAAAAGTGTACCTCGACATGTTCTTGGAAGTGTGGTATGTATGAAGATATGTTCATTTCTACACATTGTGCAAATTGTATGCATACAAGAGTGAACAAGGGGCTGAAAGGGAATCATTTTTGTGCAGTGCGTCCACAGACTTGCGCTTCAGCATGGCACTGTGCGATCAGGAGAAACTCTTCATGCAGACTCGCAGGGACAGGGTAATGCTCAGCATCAAGAAGCTTCTCAAAATGGAAAACCCACGCTTCCTTCCAGCCTCACCTAGAGAGGTAAAGTCAGAAACCACAAAAACTGTCTTATTAACTGTGCTACACTATAAAAAGAATCTTATCTTTACCACGAGCGATGCTTTCTGATAGCAGCTCTATTTTTGCGCAGGTTCCCACCATTGCCATTTTGGGTTCTGGAGGTGGTTTCCGAGCAATGGTTGGTTTCTCTGGTGTGATGAAGGCTTTGTATGAATCTGGGGTGCTTGACTGTGCAACATACGTGGCAGGACTTTCTGGATCAACCTGGTCAGTAAAACTCGGAATGTTACGGACTTCTACAATCTTAAAAATACCAACAATGAAGAACCATTTTGGGTTCACAAATAATCTTAAGAAACCTTTTCCACTATAAAGAATCTTTTAAGCAATTGAAAGTTACTATGAATATCAATTAAAGAGCTATTATTTTTAAGTGTAGGTGTAGGGATGCTAAACACTATTCTGAACTTCTCAGCAACCATATAGTAAGCACCAATCACATAAAAAATGTGACCCTGGACCACAAAACCAGTCTTAAGTAGCACAGGTATATTTGTAGCATTAGCCAAAAATACATTATATGGGTCAAAAAGATTGATTTTTCTGTTATGCCAAAAATCTTTAGGATAATAAAAAAAAAAAAAAGATGTTCCATGAAGACATTTTTTACATTTCCTACCATAAATATATCAAAACTTAATTTTTGATTAGTAATATGCATTGAAGAACTTAATTTAGACAACTTTAAAGTTGATTTTCTCAGTATTTTGATTTTTTTGCAACCTCTGATTGCAGATTTTGTCCTATCCTAACAAACCATACATCAGTCGAAAGCTTATTTACTCAGCTTTCAGTTGATGTATAAATCTTAATTTAAAAAAATGTACCCTCATGACTGGTTTTGTGGTCCAGGATCACAAATGGTAAAAGTGACTTAAACATATTGTTTACATTTCCACAGGTATATGTCCATGCTGTACTCACACCCTGAGTTTCCCGCTAAAGGCCCAGGGGAAATTAATAAGGAGCTGATGAACAGGGTCAGCAATAACCCACTCAAACTGCTCCTGCCCCAAAATGTCAACCGCTACGTCAAAGCACTATGGAAGAAGAAATCGGCCGGACAGCCTGTCACCTTCACGGACATCTTTGGGATGTTGATCGGAGAGACTCTTATTCCAGGGGTGAGATATTAAGGAATAAAAAACTGGGTTATTGAGAGTTTTTACTGCAAATTGACATCAAGAGCGGCATGAGCTGCACTGGGCTGCGCTGTAATCTATTTATACACTGTAGTTTGTTCAAGTACAAAGACTCCTTTGTATGTTGTCTCTCTGTTATGCATCCCAATGCAAATGGACCCTTCTCTTGGGGAGGTTCGTAAATCAGGAAGATACTTTTTAATACAGGAAGGCAGTAGCCCATGTATTTAGGAATGAACACTACCATTGAAAAGTGTGGGATCAGTATGTTATTTTTAGTAAGAAAGAAATTAATGATTTTCATTCTGCAGGGATGCATTAAATTGATTAACAGTGACAGTAAAGACATTCATAATGTTGCAAAAGATTACTATTCCACATGAATGATGTACTTTGAAAATTATGTTTATCCAAGAATCATGTTTTTCACAAAAAAAATTAAGACCACAACTTATACCAAATACTAAATCAGCATATTTAAATGATTTCTGAAGGATCATGTGACACTGAAGACTGGAGTAATGGCTAGTGAAAATCCAGCTTTGCATCACAGATATATTAAAATATATTCAAATAGAAAACAGTTATCTTATATCCTAATAATATTTCACAATATTACTGCTTTTACTGTGTTTTAAAACAGTACACTTTTAAAGGAAAATGGTACTTTATTTTCTCTCAACGACCTCAAACCTTTGAAATAACTCTTTAGTTAAAATACTTTTTAGGATCTAGAGTAAATTTTGTATAGTTTTCCATTTTAATGGACATTTTATTATTTGAATGTCTTTACTTGCAGAAATACATGATATATGATGACAAACTTATTTATTTTAAACTATATCGCTTGAATAGACCGAAATTGCCCCAAAGTGTCATCATTTACTCACTTTCACGCTCTCTTTCACCTGTGGAACACAAAAGGAGGATTTTTTGAGAAGCTACTAGTTTTTTTTGTCCATCCAGACTGAAGCCTTGAAGCTTAAAACAGGACACAAATTCATCAAAGAAGTATTAGATAGTAACACAACTTTATATACATACAAAAGCTGTGTAACAGCTTAGCGTGAGAAACAATCCTGTTTGACTTGCACAGTGTTTAAAATTTCCTCTATTTGTGTTCCATGTAAAAAAAAAAAAAAAGTCAGACAGGTTTGGAGCGAAATGAGGATTAGTAAATGATAAGGAGACTTTTATTTTAAGAATGCAGTGTTTCTTTAATCAAACTGGACTGTGCATCCTTATAAAAAATGCTATGCAAATAATAATTGTAACATTCATTGACACAGATGCTGTGAACACCAAAAGAAAACAGTTTGATCATCAAGTTTATTTTGTGTGTGTGTGTGTGTGTGTGTGTGTGTGTGTGTGTGTTTTCCACAGAGAATGGACACTAAACTGAGCTCCATGCATGCAAAGATTAGTGAAGGCCAGAGCCCTCTTCCTCTCTTCACCTGTCTGCATGTCAAACCGGATGTCTCTGAGCTCATGTTTGCAGGTAAGATGACAGTTCATGTAAACATTAAGAATGCTATGTTATTTTGTATTGTCCATTATTGATTGCTGTATAAATGAGAAAGACACAGCAACTGTCCATTTTTGTAATAACTAAATATTTAAAAATTTGTATACCACCACTTCATAGCCTCCGTGGAAAGCTAGATACTATCGATTTGTTTACATTTGTTTAATACTGTGGAAAACATGCAAATGTTTGTTATGGGGCCTAATGATTGACCCACTGTGAAGTTATTATGAACTTTCTCAGCTCCTCCCACAGGAGTAGACACTATTTTTAGAGACTAGTCATTGTGTGGGTAGGTTGTTTTCTGATGAATGGGATTAGAGATTGTAACTAAACACATGATGGAGGTATTTGTCAGTCACTTACTGTACATTACGCTTTGTATTTGCGTGGACATGAGTCACTGAGTCAAGTAGTGTTTTGGTAGTGCAGTGGAATATATAAAAATGCCTGTGATTGTCATTTTGGCTGAATAATATTGAGTTTGTTTTTTCTGTCTCAATCAGACTGGGTGGAGTTCAGCCCGTATGAGATTGGCATGGCCAAATACGGCACCTTCATGTCTCCGGGGCTGTTTGGGAGCAAGTTTTTTATGGGCAGCGTTGTGAAACAATATGAGGAAAACCCCTTACATTTCCTCATGGGTAAGATTGGGACTGCTCTGAATTTCAACAGAACGGTTTGCTAAGAGACCCCTCAGTATGCATGCAGTGTCACTGGGTGCTGACATGTACTGTGTTATTACTCATACTTCCCATTAATGTATAAAATATTCTCAAGAAGTTTGCAAATATATGGAGTTTCAAATTTCAAAACTTTTAGTTCAGTGAAGCAATTCATTTTCAGACAAATTCGTTTGTGTCACTGTAAAAGGCTCTATATAGCAAATTCTTGTGTCCATACTTTTTTTGAACTCATTTAATACTTTTATTTAGCAAGGCTAGATTTAATTCATCAAAAGTGATAGTAAAGCCATTTACAGTATTACAATAGATTTCCATTTCAAATAAATTCTGTTTGAAACTTTCTATTTGTCGTTCAACATTGATAATAATAAGAAATGCTTCTTGGGCACCAAATCAGCATATTATTATGATTTCTGAAGGATCATGCGACAATAAAGACTAGAGTAATGATGCAGAAAATTCAGCTTTGCAATCACAGGAGTAAATTACATTTTAAACTACATTTAAAAAAAGAAAACATGGGTTCTTTTACATGGGATAAAAAATGTTCACAATATTGCTGTTTTTACTGTTTTACTGCATTTACACATAAATGTACACATAAATGCAGTCTTGTTCAGCATAATAGTCTCTTTCAAAAACAGAGAAAAAAAATCTTACGGACCCCAAACTTTTTTAAAGGTAGTGTAGGTAAATATTTTTTTTAGAATTGTGATATAAACTCATTATTGCAAGTTATAAAGTCAGAATTGCGTTATATAAACTCACAGTTGCAACTTATAAAGTCAGAATTGTAAGAAAATTTGTATTTTGTAGTTTTCTTGCAGTTCTTTTCTCAGAATTGCATGCTATAAACTGAAATGCAAGAAATTAATTCAAAATTGTCAAATCAAAACTCGCAATTCAGACTTTTTTCTTGCAATTCTGACTGTTTTTTAGAATTGTGATTTAAACTCATAATTGCAAGTTATAAAGTCAGAATTGCGTGATATAAACTCACAATTGTAAGTTATAAAGTCAGAATTGTGAGATATAAACTAAAGTATAATATAAAATATACTTTTTTTCTTAGAATTGCATGCTACAAACTGAAATGCAAGAAATGAATTCAGAATTGCTGGATAAAAACAATTCGCGATTCAGACTTTTTCTTTCAATTTGCGAGTTTGTATCTTGCAATTCTGACTTTATTAAAGAATTGTGATATAAACTCATAATTGCAAGTTTTAAAGTCAGAATTGCATGATATGAACTCACAATTCTGACACTTTTCTCACAAGTCATACTTTTTTTAGAATTGCGAGATGTAAACTCACAATTCTGACTTGTTTTCTAAGAATTGTGTGAAATAAACTCACAATTGCAAGTTATAAAGTCAGAATTATGAGATACAAACTCACATCTCTGACACTTTTTGAAATTCAGACTTTTTTTTTCTCAGAATGCATGCTATAAACTGAAATGCAAGAAATTAATTCAAAATTGCCAAATCAAAACTCGCAATTCAGACTTTTTTCTTGCAATTCTGACTGTTTTTTAAATTGTGATTTAAACTAATTCAGACTTTTTTCTCAGAATTGCATGCTATAAGCTGAAATGCAAGATTCGCAATTATGACTTTTTTTGCAATTGCAAGTTTGTATCTTGCAATTTATTTATTTTTTTCTCACATTTGCGAGTTTATATCTCTCAATTCTGACTTTATCTCAAAATTGTCTTAAAGTTCATTTTTTGAGGGGAAAAAAGACAGTGTTCTCAGATTTGCAAATTTATGTCTCAGAACTGCAAGTTTATTTCTCAGAATTGTGAGTTTGTCTCAGAATTGCGAGTTTATTTCTCAGATTTGCGACTTTACATCTCAGAATTGTGAATTTATGGATGCAATTCTGAGAAAAAAAGTCAGTATTGTGAGATGTAAACTCACAATTGCAAGAAAAAATATAGAAAAATTATAAGATATAATCATGCTCTTCATGCTTTGTTTTTACGAGTAACTCGAGGAACAAGAACACTTCTTTTGCACTTTATCATGCACACTTTTAAGAAAGTTTTGTCAGTTGCAAAGGGCCAGAGTATAAAACCTCTACATCTGAATTTATAAGCCTTTATAATACTGGGAATGTCAATTCCAAGTATTGTTTGTGGTAGTATGCTTAACATAAGTGTCTGTGCTGCAGGTGTATGGGGCAGTGCTTTCTCCATCCTGTTTAACCGGGTTCTGGGGGTGAAGGAGACGACAAGCAGTAGCACTATGGAGGAGGAGCTGGGTGAGTAAGATTGTATCTTTTACCCTGTTAGCTATCAGAACTTGATGTAAGAGACAAATTGCTCCACATTTCAGAAGAACCTAATGTAGGCCAAGTTAGATTGTTATCATATTGTCAGTTTGTATCCTTGTACCATACTGAAATGTGCCATTACTTGTTCCTCTAGTGCAGACATGTACAGTTGACACACATTACTGCATTAGTGATAAGCGATAAGATTAACACACTGCCACACTGATCTACACGCATTTAATGTGTGACCTCCTCAAACCCCCTGCTGATATTCAAATTTGAAGTAAAGCATTATGTAACACTAACAGATAAGTTTGTTCAGTACGTTTATGTTGCACTGTTCATACACAAGTTAAAATTTCCTGACAGTGACTTTATTTTCAGCCATGTTCTCATTAGTGAAATAAAGATTTAATGTCCTTTTATGCAAATTTTAAAAATGTTTTCGTGATGTTTGCCCATACTGTAGAACTCACAGGAAAAGAAAAAGAAAGGGGTCATCTCTTATCGTGGGTAGGATCTGAAACTGTTTGCATCTTCTGTTTTACAGAGCAAATTAAACCCGAGCATATTGTGGGTGATGATTCAGCAGATAATGAAGAGGAAACTCAAAGGGGTGAGAAAGTCCTCTTTAATCATCTAATCTCTCTTTCGCTTTTTCTCGTTCATAAACTCAATTCATTTCATGGCTCAGCAATAACAATGATCTGCAGGTTTGGGGTCAGTGTTTGAGAGTTTCAGACCAGTTGACAGATCTGTCACATGCACTGTAAGGCTTTGCGTTGCGTCATTACATCCCATGTTTCCTCATGTACATGTTTTTATGCTTTACACAGGTAAACATTCGGTTTTGTGTGATCGGTTATCGAACTGTTTTGTCTATTTATTTATTTATTTATTTATTCATTTATACATTCTTTCATTCATTTAAATTGCTACCACGGTAACATTATCTAACTGTCTTGTCTATTTTATTTATTCATTCATTCATTCATTCATTTAAATTGCCACCAAGATAGCATTATCTAACAGTTTTGTCTATTTATTTATTAATTTTTTATTCATTCATTTAATTATTTATTCGTTCATTTAAATTGCTACAAGGGTAACATTATCTAACTGTTTTGTCTAATCATTTTATTTATTTATTCATTCATGCATTCACTCATTTAAATTGCTACCAGGGTAACATTATCTAACTGTTTTGTCTAATCATTTTATTTATTTATTCATTCATACATTCACTCACTCATTTAAATTGCTACCAGGGTAACATTATCTGTTTTATCTAATGTATTCATTCATTCATTCATTCATTCAAATTGCTACCAAGATAGCATTATCTACCAGTTTTGTCTAATTTATTTATTGATTTTTCATTCATTCATTGAATTGTTCATTCATTCATTCATTTAAATTGCTACCAAGATAGCATTATCAAACGGTTTTGTCTAATTTATTTTTTATTTATTTTCATTAATTCATTTAATTATTAATAAAATAATTCATTCATTCAGTTATTCGTTCATTTAAATTGCTACTAAGATAGCATTATCTAACAGTTTTGTCTATTTTTTCATTCACTCATTTAATTATTCATTCAATTATTCATTCATTTAAATTGCTACCAAGATAGCATTATCTAATTATTGTTTTTTTTTCATTCATTCATTTAATTCTTCATTCATTCAATTATTCTGCCTTTCTGATGCATGTATATTACTAAAAATATTTTTTTTATTTAATGTTTGTGGTTGGTGCGGTGAAAATAATAGCAGAGAAGGTAAAAACCTGGTAAAAAGAGCCAGAGAATCACTGTTTGTCTCTTTCATCCAGGAGGCACGGAGAATGCGGAGGCAGAAGATGAGCGGCAGCGTCATGCCCAGGCTAGCTGGGTTCAGCGCATGTTGACCTCCATAATGGGGGACACCACCCTGTTCACCACACGTGAGGGCCGTGCCGGCAAGGTGCACAATTTCATGCTGGGACTCAACCTGAACTCTACCCTGCCCTTCTCTCCCTTCACCGGCCTCATGAACCAGACCTCCGTGGACGAGGAGGTTGATGCTGTTACAGGTACTAATGAGTCATTTAGCTGCCACTTTTATGCTAAACATTTTGATTCCAAGGATCCCCAGATATGATGAAGCCCTTGCAAAGTCCCCCTCCTTAAAAAGAAATGGCAATTACAATAAATTAGAAAAGCTATATATTTTCATATATGCAGGCTTAATTTTATTGTATGAGGAAAACTGTGATATTATATTTAAGTTATTATTAAGTTATATTATTGTGAATTTAGCATTTCATTTTGAATCTACATTATTTAATATAATTATGTTATTATTAAATTATACAAAATAATTCAGTATTATCTTGATTTTTAAAGCAAAATTAAAATTTAAAAGACTAAAATAAATTAGTAATAAATTTTTTATATAAATAATTACAAAAATCTCATAATCTTATTTACAAAAAAAAAAAAAAGAAAAGTTTCACTGAGAGACGCCCCCAGCACCTACTTAGGGTCTTTACATATAAATATAATATTATATTTTTATTTATTATATATATATATATATATATATATATATATTTAATAATTTACATTATTATATTTATAAAAATTTCATGTTTTGATTTTTTAAAGCAAAGTTAAGAACGTTAAAATAATTTTCATACAGATATTTCTTAAGACCCATAGCACTAGAAACATAATAATCATTTTTATTTTTAAGCTAAATTAAAAAATGTAAAAGTACAAAAAAAATAAAAATTAGCATCTTCACATATAAATGTAATAATAATCTTGATTTTTTTAATAGTAAATAACAAAATACATAAAATTAAGAAAAATATTTTTCACTGATATTTTTATAGACCCTCCTAGAACCTACTTGTACCTACCTACATATAAATATAATAACAGTTTTTATAGTATTATATTTATAAAATCTTATAATCTTGATTTTTTTTTAAAGTTTAAAAAAAAAAAGTTTAAATATTTTTCACTGATATTTGTACAGACCCCTAGCACATACTTGGGGTCTTCACACACACACACACACACACACACACACACACACACATATATATATATATATATATATGATTTTTTTATGTTATTTATAAAAATTGCATAGTCTTCACATATAAATATAATAATATTTTGTATGTTATTATATTTTTAAAAATCCCATAATTTAGATTTTTTAAAAGCATAATTAAAAATGTACAAAATTAATAAATAAATAAATAAATAAAAGTTTAATTGTATTTCACAGACCCCCTAGCACCTACTTGATGTCTTCATGTGTACATCTAATAACACATTTTATATTATTATATTCATAAAAATCTCATAATCTTATAATCATAAAACCCCCTGACTCACAGTACAATCAAATATAAGGTGCCAATAGTGAGAATTCAGGGATCACATTTGACAGGATTCACACCTACAACTTTCTGGTCTTACCCTGTATCTTACTCTGTATTTAAGTGCCTGTATTTTAGTACCCTTAGTCCCTGAAACCTCTACTTAACCTGGTCTTGTGAAGTATGCAGTTAAAAGAAATGGGTGTGACAGACTGTAGGTGGAACAATAGTCAGAAATCTGGTCAGGTGCCACGGGACATGATGATGGGCTTTCAAACATTATTGTTGTCTGAGTGGGAGGAAGTCAGTTAGTCAACTCTCAAAACTTCTTACATCTAAGAAAAAGCAACACACCCACTGCAGATCTCCCAGGAGTTAAATATGCAGAAACATCACACAGGAAGCATCTTTGACACTTGCATGTCACTGCAAGATCACTGATCGTGTTAAATGAGACAGTTTTGTGCTCTTTCTTAAGTTCATGTGTCTTTCTGTTAATCTCACCCATGAAGACAACAGACTGTCATTTATAATTACTGATATTAATAGTATTGCATGTCTCTTTGACTCAGCAACAGTCTACTTCCTGTTGCTCTTGGGTGTGGGAAAAAAGATAAGAGCTTATAAGAATTTGTACACTAATGTTGAATAAATGATGACATTGTTGCATAAAATTTTCATTACTCACAAACAGCTAGATGAACAATAGCGATGGCATCCTGTAGTTCCTTTCAAACCACAGTGACAACATTGAAATTAAACTTTTCTGCAGATCCTGACGAGTTTGAGCGAATCTATGAGCCTCTAGATGTAAAGAGTAAGAAAATCCACGTGGTGGACAGCGGTCTGACCTTTAACCTGCCCTACCCTCTCATTCTGCGGCCACAGAGAGGAGTTGACCTCATCATTTCCTTCGACTTCTCAGCCAGGCCCAGTGACTCCAGCCCGCCATTCAAAGTAAGTGTCTGACATGAATAGTGCTGTCACATTTCTTCGATTCAATTTGAATACTCGATTAATTACAATTAATCGCATCTAAAGTAAAAGTTTTTGTTTTAATAATATGTGTATGTGTACTGTGTGTATTATGTATATATACAGTATCTCACAAAAGTGAGTACACCCCTCACATTTCAGCAACCATTTTAGTATATCTTCTCAAGGGACAATACTATAGAAACGAAACTTGGATATGTTTTAGATTAGTCAGTGTGCAGCTTGCGTAACAGTATAGATTTACTGTTCTCTGAAAATAACTCAACATACAGCCATTATTGTCAAAATAGCTGGCAACAAAAGCGAGTACATACAAGTGATAACATCAGTATGTTGTTTAACCATGCAAAGCCACATGTCTTATTCATCATGTTTATGTTTTTGTCAGCTTGACAGGACAATACAAATTTGTGTATCTTGTATTAGAGCAGTTAAAATTTGGTGCTTTAAGTACAATTCTCTCTCACTGGATGTTCAGCATAGCACCTCATGGCAAAAAACTCTCTGAGGATTTGAGAATTATAATTGTTGCTCTCCACAAAGATAGCCAGGGCTATTAGAGGTTCAGTAACACCCTAAAAACTAAGTTACACTACAGTGGTCAGGGTCATACAAAGGTTTTCCAAGATGGGTTCCATTCAGAACAGGCCAAAGGGTAACTCAGGCAAAGGTCAATCAACCAAGTTAAGTACTCGTTCAAGTCAGATTGCAGATTGGAATCCCCTAAGCTGGCTCACAAGCAAGTCCACAAACAGTTTGCTGAAGACAACATGTCCAAGAGCATGATTTACTGGAACCATGTCCTGTGGTCTGATGAAACTAAGATAAACTTGTTTGGCTCAGTCGGTGTCCAGCATGTGTGGTGATGCCACACTGATGCTTTCCCTCTAGAAACAAGGCCGAACAACAGTTTTGCAACATGATAAAGACCCCAAAGACACCACCAAAATGACAGCTGCCTTGCTGAGGAAGCTGAGGGTGATGGGGTAGCAAAGTATGAACCCTATTAAGCACCTGTGGGGCATCCTCAAGTGAAAGTTGGAGAAGCACCATATGTCTAACATCTAGCAGCTCTGTGCTGTCATTATAGAGGAGTGGAAAAGGATCTTAGCAACAACCTGTGCAGCTCTGATCAATTCCATGCCCAGGATGATTAAGGCAGTGCCAGATAACAATGGTGCTAACACAAAATATTGACACTTTCGGTGTACTCACTTTTGTTGCCAGATCTTCTGACAATAATGGCTGTATGTTGAGTTATTTTCAGGGGAAAGTAAATCTATACTGCTATACAAGCTGCATGCATGTATATACAAGCTGCACACTGACTACTCTAAATATATATACAAGTTTCATATCTATAGTATTGTCCCTTGAGAACATGGTTGCTGAAATGTGAGGGGTGTACTCACTTTTGTGAGATACTGTAAATACATGAACATACAGTATATATATATATTTTAAAATATTTACATGTATATACATTTAGATATTTATATTCTTTTAATTTATATTATCTAAAAATATATTTAATTTTATATTTTAATTTTTTTAATTTTTTTATTTTCTTAAATATATACATGCATGTATTTGTATTTATATATCTGAAGAAATATACACAGTACACACATATTATGTGAACAAAAGCTTTAATTTTAGCACTAATTAGTATCTTTCTCAATATGTTAACTGTTCAACATGATTTTAAAATAAAAGCATAAACCCTCACTTTGAGTTTACATGTTTTAATGTCTACATATTCAAGAAATTGCAGTGGCTGTAGCATTTATGTTGTGAAGAAATGGCCAAATATTATAGATTTATGAATATTCGAATTAAATGTTGTTTAATCAGTATTAAACAAGGATTAGATCATGCAGTAAAGTGTAAAAACAAGGCTGTTGGTGCCCTCTGCTTTCATTTCTTAGAATGCAAAATATACAGTACATTAATATTTTTTTTAATTTATAATACATTATTTATTTTAACAGTTTTGATTGATAAAACCATATGATTACTTGGTTGTGATACTTTATTTGAACCAATTACCATTGCTATTTTATATGTATTTAAGCGATTTTAAAATCTGTTGTTCATTTAGGACAATTTTTCACCACTAAAAAAATTATTGTAATTAACTGATTACTCAATTAATCATCCGAATAATCAACCGATTACTCGATTACTAAAATAATCGTTAGTGACAGCCCTAATATATTTGCAGATATTTAAAACGCATGGTAAGTTCACTTTTCTTTGAAAACAACGCTACAGCTACTTATTCTACTTTGAAATGTGCGGTCTGTGTTGAAATGTCTGTTTTTGTTTTAGTCTGTGTGACTCCACCCACTGCCAGCTTACCCAATAGGATTTCAACACCCTGGGTTGCCACTTGTTGGAAAACAAGTGTATTGCAGCTAGCAAATGAGCTGGAGAGCTGGATCACAGATTCTATCCAACCTAAAATGCTCTGTGAGAAGTTTAAGGCTTGTCACCGTCAACCGTCTTCAATCTGGCAACCCGTCAATATTTTCAATATTTTGCATTTGGACTGCAGTACCCATTTGAAACACTAGTTTTGCCTCTTTAAGAATGATATGAATGTATTCAAATGTGAATTTGCATCAGAAAAGTTCAGATAAACACAAGGTCACACAATGCAGATTGTGGTTAGAGTAAAGAGGAAGTAAATTTTTCTTGGTTTCACGGTTTCTGCCTTTAAGCTCAGTTCCCGTGAGCATAGCAGAATGGGTTTTAGTTAATTTATTCTGCGATGTTTTCAGTGTCATCAACTGTGCCTTTGTTTGTCTGTGTTAGGAGTTACTACTGGCTGAAAAATGGGCCCGTATGAATAAGCTGCCGTTCCCTAAGATCGATTCGAAAGTATTTGACCGAGAGGGACTGAAGGAGTGCTATGTGTTCAAACCAAACAAGGGAGACAAGAGCTGCCCCACCGTCATTCATTTTGTCTTGGCCAACATCAACTTTCGGAACTTTAAAGCCCCAGGTGAGAGATTGTCATTGTAAGGCTACACTTACAGGTATATGAACAACCAGTCAGTAAATATGCAATTTTATGTTTCATTACCTTGAATTTACTTCAAAAGTTTACATACACCTTGCAGAATCTGCAAAATGTTAATTATTTAACCAAAATGAGAGGGATCATACAAAATGCATGTTATTTTTTATTTAGTACTGACCTGAATAAGATATTTCACATAAAAGATGTTCACATATAGTCAGTGTTGGGGTAACGCAAGTTATGTAATATTACTACTTTTTTCAAGTAACTAGTAAAGTAACGCATTACTGTTTAATTTTCAAAAAAATATCTGAGTTACTTTTTCAAAAAAGTAACAGCAGTTACTTTTTGTTTCCTTTATGTATTTAATCCCATTTTATTAACCAATGACTTTGCTGCTGACCTTTGTTGATCCAATTCAACTAAATAAAAACAAGACAATAATTTTTACTTGTCTAGAAAATCCTTCTTGATTTAAGACGTTTTAGTTATTTTGGCTGGAAACAACAAAAAATCTAAGTAAGAAAAGCATTTTTTCCAGTGTACTAATAAGCAAAACTTACTTTAGATTAAAATTTGTGCTTTTTTTTAATTGCTGAAGAGTGTTGAACTTTCTTTTCTTACAGTTCTACTGTACAGACGTCAGTTTAATTTTCCTTTAGCCTTAGGCTTATTCACTTAATTTCATTTTGGTGTGAAAGGGCTTTTACATTTGCTAAGAATCAAAAGTTTTTATATTAAAAACAAATAAGCAAGCCCTGCCCAGATTTAAAAAGTAACGCAAAAGTAATGTAACACATTACTTTCCATAAAAAGTAACTAAGTAATTAGTTACTTTTTTAGGGAGTAACGCAATATTGTAATGCATTACTTTTAAAAATAACTTTCCCCAACACTGTAGTCCACAAGAGAAAATAATAGTTGAATTTATAAAAATGACCCTGTTCAAAAGTTTACATACTCTAGATTCTTAATACTGTGTTGTTGCCTAAATAATCCACAGCTGTTTTTTGATAGTTGTTCATGAGTCCCTTGTTTGTCCTGAATAGTTAAAATGCCCGCTGTTCTTCAGAAAAATCCTTTGGGTCCCACAGATTCTTTGGTTTTTCAGCATTTTTGTGTATTTTAACGCTTTCCAACAATGACTGTATGATTTTGAGATCCATCTTTTCACACTGAGGACAACTAAGGAACTCATATGCAGCTAATACAGGAGGTTTAAATGCTCACTGATGCTTCAGATGCAAAAACAATGCACTTAAAGCCAGGGGTAAAAAATTTTTGAATTTGAAATTTAACTAATTTTGTCTTCTGGGAAATATCTAAGTAACTGTAGCTTTTGAATGGCAGCACTAAAAAAATGCTATTTAGGCAGAATACGAAAAGTGTACAAATCCTCATTCTGTTCAAAAGTTTACACCCCTGGCTGTTAATGCATATTTTTTTCTTTCTGAAGCATCAGTGAGTGTTTGAATCTTTTGTAATCGTTGCATATGAGTCCCTCAGTTGTCCTCAGTGTAAAAAGATGAATCTCAAAATCATACAGTCATTGTTGGAAAGGGTTCAAATACACAAAAATGCTAAAAAACTAAGAATTTGTGGGACCTGAAGGATTTTTCTGAAGAACAGCGGACAGTTTAACTGTCGAATGATGAACAAGGGACTCATAAGCAATTATTACTAAACAAACAAACAGCTGTGGCTCATTCAGGTAACAACACAGTATTAAGAATCAAGTGTATGTAAACTTTTGAACAGGGTAATTTTTATAAATTCATCTATTATTTTTATATGTAAGCGTCTTTTATGTGAAATATATTATTCAGGTTAGTACTAAATTAAAAATAACATGCATTTTGTATAATCCCTCTTCTTTTGGTAAAATAATATTTTGCAGATTCTGCAAGGTGTATGTAAACTTTTGACCTCAACTGTATGTTTATAACTTAAAAAAAAGGCTAAATAACAGTAATAGTCTCAACTCATTTTAAATCAGACATGACCTGCAATAAACTGGCTCAATTAGTAAGTGAGTCATTTCAGCCTTTTCTATGAAGTAGTGAGTCGTCTGACTGATTCAGTCTATGATTCATACTCTGTGGCTCCTACTGCATGTTCACTTCAATATGATTCACCAACTGGGTCCACTGATTCATAATAAAAAAATCATAGTGATTTGTTTGCAAATTGTACAGTACATTGCACTGTATGTTTTTGTGTACAGCCAACAAAGACAAAACAATATACAAAAACGGACAGTAAAAAGACTTATTTATAACATTATATATTACAGAAGATATATTTTAAATATATGGTCCTCTTTGGAAGTTTCTGGTCATCGGAAATGTCTGAAAAAAACTTTCACAGTTTCTACTAAAATTATTAAGCATAACTACTCTTTTTTTAACATTATAGTTATAATTAATATTTTGAAATATTGTTTCATTTCAAAGCTTTAGTAATTATGCAGATTTCTTTTCAGTTAACAATTTTTATTTCATATTTCAAATGTATATATTTCAAAAGTATTTTCAGTCAAATAAATCCAGCCTTGGTGAGCATAAAACATAAAAATACTACAAAATATTACAAACTAATTGTGAATTAATTTTTGTAAACAGAGTTTTCAATAATTGTCATTTCTGTTGTCTTAAAGGAGTTCCCAGAGACACAGACAAGGAGATAGAGTTTGCCGACTTTGACATATTTGACGATCCAGCCTCTCCCTTCTCCACTTTCAACTTCCAATATTCCAACCAGGCCTTCAAGAGGCTTCATGACCTTATGGAGTTCAACACCCTCAACAACATTGAGGTCAGTTCTTCTCCTTCAAACTCTGATTCAAACTGTTCGTTTCTGGTCTTCATTCTAAATGACTCTCTTTTGTTTCAAAGGTTATAAAGGAAGCAATTAAAGACAGCATTCAGCAGAGACGAGAGAACCCCTCACGCTGCTCGGTTTCCCTGTCACTGAGTGAAATTGAAAACAAGAAGTTCCTGAAAAGAGATACCAGCCATGCAAAACGACACACCTAACAGATAGCTGCAAAAAGCTACACAAAAGCCTTGATGTGTGAAACTGCATTGGTCCACTGGTGCTGATTCTCATTTAGCAATTTCATGAGAATCACAGAGCAGATTCATCAGAGAAGACTGGAATTGTATGCTGCATTCCAGACAACTTTGAATTTTCCCGCCTCCTACTTAAAGAGATAGATCACCCAAAAATGAAAACTCACATGACCTTCATTCATCTTCGGAAGACAAATTAAGATATTTTTGATGAACTCCTAGAGCTTTCTGACCCTGCGTAGACATCAACGCAACTGAAATGTTCAAGGCCCAGAAAGGTAGGAAGAACACTGATAAAATACTCCATGTCACAGTGGACAACCTTAGTTTTATGAAGCTACAATAATACGTTTTGTCACATGGACTATTTTAGCGATGTCCTTTCTGGGCCTTGAACGTGTCAGTTGAATTGCTGTCGATTCAGGGTCAGAAAGCTCTTGGATTTCATCAAAAATATCTTACTTTGTGTTCCAAAGATAAACGAAGGACTTACGGGCTTGGAACGACATGAGGATGATTCAAATTAAAACCATAAAAAACATGTATATCAATGATTCGAAAATAACACTGGTACAAACCCCTCCAAAAAGAAGCACAATTTGACATCATTACCAAGATGGTAGCAAACAAAATGACATTCTGTGGTTATTTTGAAATAGAGGTGGGCAATTCCAAGATCCAGATTGTCTGGAACGCATCATGACTGGAATGCCGTAATGTAGGGAAATGGAAAATTCCAGTTCAAGCCTTCCCACCTCTGCCTTCATCTGAAATGCAGCATCAAGAACACAGAATCTACAGGCGTTTTTTGTATTTTCTGCACTGATTTGGAGGGAACTTCTGTGAAATAGATTTAATGTGGTAAAATGTTCTTATTAGTTAATGACTCTTATTAGTCACTGAAAACATAAAATTAGCCAAAACATTTAATAAACACAATGGGCAGGGGACGTGAAGAACTTCACAACATGCAGGACCATTTCCAGACTTCAAAAAAGTTGTTGAAAGTGCTTGCAAATCTGTCTGTGTACTTCTCTACCGGTTCCAAGGAGCCAAGCACTGGCAGCTTCGGTTTCACTTGACATTTTTAGCAGTAAATACGGTTCTGGGAGTAATTTACAGTCTCAGGGGCAGTCTGAGCCTCAGGACACGCTGTTCCTCATGTGATAAGAAAACAATTGATGTTCTCCGTTCAGTTCTACTGTGACGCACCTATGACCAGTAGATGGTTGATGGTTAGCCTTGCCTTCAGGACAGGATTCATCTCATATTTTAGCAAAGATTCATTGCTTAAGAACTGGATTCAGCTGCTTCTATTTATTTCGCTTACAAAGGTCGTCTCCTGCCCTAGGGGTGAAAGGAAGAAGGTAAAAAGCCATCTTACACCTCCCACGCAGGACTCCACCTCTTTGTGAGGTGTCAGGAATAATGACATGATGGGACATGTTGTGAAAAATCGCATTTCCTGTTTGAATCAGATATATTTGTGGCACATACAGATCTAACACATAATCATTCCTTCGGTTTACATACTTTATGATGAACGTGTATACAGGATTATTTATTTGTATTCTTATTGTGTAGTTATTGTGTTTTTAAAATTCATATTACAATTTGGACATCTTAAAAAAAATGCTAAAAAGTGCGTAAAGCAGAGCAGGTAAGGTCATTCATAAAAACTGAACTGAGGTCAGTAGGATAAAGGTGGCAGGTAGATACTGGAAAGACTGGTTTCTGTGGTAAAAATAGACCGAAGCATTAGAGTGCACTTTAAGTCCAAAATAAATCTGCTATTACACATTCCTTGCTGTTTGTGGTCTGTACAGTTTGGATTTGACATAAACATAATGTTGCCAACACCACAACTGTCAGATCTTTTAAAAGTGGGCATGTACTGTATGTTTGTATGATTCATGTATACACAACAGAGTTATCTTAAATATGTTCATTTATGTGGTTACTAGTCTTTGTAGTGTAGTGCTGTGCATAAACATATTAAAAGGATATTCATGCCAATGAATGGTCTGAGGACTCCTTACTGGAATTATCCACACAATGTGTTTACTTTAAGAAACTGATTCAGGATCAGGATACTGAAACATTTGTCGGTATTACAAAGAACACTACTGTGAAAATAAGTTTTATGTTCATAGGTTTTGAAAAAAGACACCTCATTTGAGGAAATGTGTAGTTACTGGGAAAAACTAGTTGTTGGGAATTTCCTGCAAGTACTGTACAGTAAACTGAAAATAGTGTAGCTGTGAATACTACTACTACAACTACAGAAATTATATTAAATAGTTGTAACAATAAATGTAAAATCACATTTATTGTTTCTTAGCATTTTGCATCTTACCTAGGGCTGAAAAGATTCCAAGATATCATTTCTCAAAAGCCAAATAAATCATATACCCTTTATATTTCATAAATGGCTATTATCAATCATAATAGCATAGATCTCAGCCAAGACAAGTGTTCTTCCAGGTTTTTTTATTCCTCTGTCCTCACACTCTTCCTCTGTTTGAAACATTTCAACCTGTATTGTTTAGTCCAGTGTATCTTGTGATTGGTGTGTAAACTACAAACTGTGTGAAAGCAGCTGAACAAAGATTGTCATATATAAAATTTAGGGAGACAGTTCTTCTTTTAAAAAATGATGTAATGGTTTGAGTGTTTTGCTTATCTGTCAGAGGGTGTAATCCAAAACGCATACTATTGTTCAGGGAATTTCACACATTTTGATGTCAGCATGATTAAAAAAAAATATATGATCTCAATATCAGGAAATATATATACATTTACCATAATCCATGACACTTCATTCATATAAAATAATGGGCTCTTGTTTTATGTTTGTAAATTCTGAAGTGGCTACTCACATGTACTTGCACAGCCTAGAGTGTTTTCGTGACACATCATTAATCGGCCACATTGGCTGCCCTGAATGTAACACATGCCACTGAACCGAACAAAACTCACATATTTTGCTGATTATTGTTGCTGAAAATGATAAATTATTGACTTAGGCTGTACTAATCATTCGGACTGGGAAAAACACGCCAAAAGTTATAACAAATCAAGCAGAAGAGTGCAAAAAACTAAGAAACAAAAGCCATTTGTGGTTTTCCAAACTCAACCAGGATTTCCAGAGCAAGAATCTTGACAACATACGCGTTTGTTCTTATAATTTCTGGTCAGGTAGGTGAAGGCTAATATCTTAATTAATACTGCTAGCAGAGCTGGGTAGAGTACTTGCAAATTGTAATCAGGTACAGATTCCAGATTCCATGACAAAAATTGTAGTCAGTAATGTAATCAGTTACATTACATATTTTAGGTAATCTAATCAGATTACTTTTGGATTACTTTTAGATTACTTTTAACTTAACTCATTTATAATGATGAAGAAAATGTTCCATTCATTGTAATTTACAACAATCAAACACAAGGTTTCCCAGGGTTCGTAAAAAGGAACTGCAGGGGGTTTGTAAGTTTAATGAAAAGCTAACAATTAATTAAATCATAAACAATTTTAAAACAAAGTCTCTTTCAAAAATATTCTGTCTCCATGCCTCCTTGTCTCATACAAGACCAAGTCTTAATGAATGGGTGAATCCTGAAATCTCAAAAACTGCTTCCTGAACTCACAATTAAAACACATATCAAATCAGCAACAAAAATCAGAAATTAATTGTTCCAAGACTGTTGTTTCTTATGCTCAAATAGCATTTAAAAAGCTTATTTTTCAGGGGTCTCAGGGATTAAAAAAAAAATAAATAAATAAAACTTAGGGGTAGTTAATATATATAATATAGTAAATATTAGTGGTGTCAATCAATAAAACCAAAACTAATTAATCACACATTTTTCCTAAAATGAATCGTGATTAATCCTACCTGACATTAAAGTTTTTTACTTTCTGAATATATATAATTAAAAAATTAGAGGGAATCAATGAGTTATGAATAATTTATTGCTATTTTGTGAATAATATGTAATCATGTAATCTATAAAAAAGTAACTGTACTCGATTACGAGTACTTTAAAATGTAACTTACTCTGATTACAAGTACTTAATTTTTAGAATCTGATTACGTAATCCAGATTACAGGTCCTTCTCAAAAAATTAGCATATTGTGATAAAGTTCATTATTTTCTGTAATGTACTGATAAACATTAGACTTTCATATATTTTAGATTCATTACACACAACTCGAAGTAGTTCAAGCCTTTTATTGTTTTAATATTGATGATTTTGGCATATAGCTCATGAAAACCCAAAATTCCTATCTCAAAAAATTAGCATATCATGAAAAGGTTCTCTAAACGAGCTATTAACCTAATCATCTGAATCAACTAATTAACTCTAAACACCTGCAAAAGATTCCTGAGGCTTTTAAAAACTCCCAGCCTGGTTCATTACTCAAAACCGCAATCATGGGTAAGACTGCCGACCTGACTGCTGTCCAGAAGGCCATCATTGACACCCTCAAGCAAGAGGTCTGTGGGAAGGAAAAAGTGTGGCAGAAAACGCTGCACAACGAGAAGAGGTGACCGGACCCTGAGGAAGATTGTGGAGAAGGACCGATTCCAGACCTTGGGGGACCTGCGGAAGCAGTGGACTGAGTCTGGAGTAGAAACATCCAGAGCCACCGTGTACAGGCGTGTGCAGGAAATGGGCTACAGGTGCCGCATTCCCCAGGTCAAGCCACTTTTGAACCAGAAACAGCGGCAGAAGCGCCTGACCTGGGCTACAGAGAAGCAGCACTGGACTGTTGCTCAGTGGTCCAAAATACTTTTTTCGGATGAAAGCAAATTTTGCATGTCATTCGGAAATCAAGGTGCCAGAGTCTGGAGGAAGACTGGGGAGAGGGAAATGCCAAAATGCCTGAAGTCCAGTGTCAAGTACCCACAGTCAGTGATGGTCTGGGGTGCCATGTCAGCTGCTGGTGTTGGTCCACTGTGTTTTATCGAGGGCAGGGTCAATGCAGCTAGCTATCAGGAGATTTTGGAGCACTTCATGCTTCCATCTGCTGAAAAGCTTTATGGAGATGAAGATTTCATTTTTCAGCACCTGCTCACAGTGCCAAAACCACTGGTAAATGGTTTACTGACCATGGTATTACTGTGCTCAATTGGCCTGCCAACTCTCCTGACCTGAACCCCATAGAGAATCTGTGGGATATTGTGAAGAGAAAGTTGAGAGACGCAAGACTGAACACTCTGGATGAGCTTAAGGCTGCTATCGAAGCATCCTGGGCCTCCATAACACCTCAGCAGTGCCACAGGCTGATTGCCTCCATGCCACGCCGCATTGAAGCAGTCATTTCTGCAAAAGGATTCCCGACCAAGTATTGAGTGCATAACTGAACATAATTATTTGAAGGTTAACTTTTTTTTTGTATTAAAAACACTTTTCTTTTATTGGTCGGATGAAATATGCTAATTTTTTGAGATAGGAATTTTGGGTTTTCATGAGCTGTATGCCAAAATCATCAATATTAAAACAATAAAAGGCTTGAACTACTTCGAGTTGTGTGTAATGAATCTAAAATATATGAAAGTCTAATGTTTATCAGTACATTACAGAAAATAATGAACTTTATCACAATATGCTAATTTTTTGAGAAGGACCTGTACATGTAATCAGTTACTACCCAGCTCTGACTGCTAGTATGTATCTTTACTGCTTATTAACTTTAGTTAGAGAAAATATTGCACCCTGTCCTGCTTACTAAGTCCTTCTCTATATGATTTAGCAGCTTCCACACGTTTTCCGTGGTTTAGACAGCATAAATTAGCAAAACAATGTATTCAATAGGACATTTAACTTGCAATCTACTCTGTTGTTATGGCCACGCATTCGGGCAGGGTTGCCAGGTTTTACAACAAACCCGCCCAATTGCTACTCAAAACTAGGCCAGTCGCGTTTCGAGGGGGGTCCCCCGTTCAAAATCGCATTCTGAGGGATAAAATTCCCGACGCGGACTTCAAAAACAACACGGGGCAACAGTGTACAAATAAACCGCGGACTTGGCAACACTGCACCCGGGTAACTGGCCAAACCGTGGTAACTCGGTCCTGGAGGGCAGGTGCTCTGCAGAGATCCAACTTGCCTCAAAACCTTCCGGGAAGTATCTAGTATGCCTTTTAAGAGCTTGATTAGCTGGTTCAGGTGTGTCTAATTAGTGTTGAAGCTAAACTCTGCAGGACACAGGCACACAAAGACTGAGTTTGAGCACCCCTTCTCTATTACCTATGCTATTACATTTTGGCATTGCTTGCTAAAGCCAAATATGATCGCATGACCGCTTTTCGTTTTTAGGAATGTTTTACTTTATCCTACATCGCCATCTGTTGGGTTGCTCGAGAGATGTCAGTATGAGAAGAGGACAATCAGGTTTTGTGCCAAGACTCACCCAGTTGCTTAGTATTAGCTCATGACTAAAGAATAATGTCAGTAATACATCATTATCATAATGTAGTACTGGCAAACAGGATGAGAATAAATCAATAAAGAGATAACTACATTAATTTCACTGGTCAAAACAAGTCAAATCAAAAAGGTTAGGGTGTAGGCCTATTACATTTTTTAATGGATTTGTAATATACAGCTTAAAGGCTTTTTTTTACAAACAACATCCCACCCAAATCGTTAAGAACTAAATTCAGTTATTTTCATTTATATTCATTTGCCTATTTTTAAGTACAAAAAGTTTCAAAATATATACTGTGCACGTAGTTCCATTTATTTGATAAAAAATAAAAAAACAGTATTATGAGATATAATTGCAATTTAAAATAACAATTTTAATATACTTTATACTAGAATTTATTTCTGTGATGCAAAGCTAAATTTTCAGAAATCAGAAATCATTCCAATATGCTTATGTATCATCAATGTTGGAAACAGGTGTGCTGCTTAATATTTTTTTGGAACCTGTGATAATTTTTCAGGATTCTTTGATGAATAAAAAGTTTAAAAGAATGCCATTTATTCTAAATAGAAGTTTTTTCTAACAATATAAGTCTTTACTATCGCTTTTTATCAATTTAATACTTCTTTGCTGAATAAAAGTATTCATTTTGTCCAAAAAAGAAAGAAAAAAAATGTACTGACCCCAAACTTTGAACGGTAGTATATATTGTTACAAAATATTCTTATGTTAAATAAATAAGTAAACAGAAAATAGTATAACAGATTACAAATAATTATATATATTAAGCAGCACAACTATTTCCAGCGTTGATAATAAATTAGCATATTAGAATGATTTCTGGAGAAGCATGTGACACTGAAGACTAGAGTAAGAATAAATTATATTTTAAAGTATATTAAAATATAAATATTTCACAATATTATGTTTTTTCTGTATTAAAAAAAGCATAAAAAAGAATGCAAACTTTTGAACGGCATGGCACATAATTAATTAATTGTAATTATCTAAAATTATTTAATTAATGAACGTTCTCATGTTTGTTACTGCTTGGAGCCAAAATTCAATTGCAATAACTTATTAAATATAAAATTAAACCAAAAATAAATTGCTATAATGGATTGCTTGGGTGCCACCTAGAGACGTGAGATGACACGTGTGGGTTTTAATTCATGACACTAGGGGGCTTTCTATGCGGAAGTCAACAAGAACCGAGCTGCTTCCTGAAAGTCCTGGGACTATTCTGTATAAACTGACACCTTCATATTGATTCATCCAACTAGCCATGTCGAAGAACACAGTGTCCGATCGATTCAGAAAGGTTGATGTGGATGAGTACGACGAAAACAAATTTGTCGACGAGGAAGACGGCGGAGAAAATCAACTAGGTCCGGATGAGACTGAGGTGGATTCCCTCATCAGATCATATCCTTTCAGTCCCATGACTTTTACTGTTACTTTTCATAGATTTCCTGCTTACTTGCAGTATAACATTTTAATCTGTCGTTTTCCGAAAGCACTTAATATGCTGGTGTTGAATTGCATAACAGATTAATTCTGTCCTCTAGTCCAGACATGGGTGTGGTAGTCAGTCACTTCATTCATTTAGGACATGCACATTTCACGATGTCAAGTTTGCATTGCGCACCCAACTCTTTATTCTCTTTTAAAACCGGCGAATTATTGCTATAATGTTTAAAGTGCAACACGTGAAGCTGTATCTTATAGTTGTGGCAATTACTTAGAATGAGGTTGCTGTAGAAACACTTCCGGAATGCCACCGACTTCCGGTTGCAAGACTGTAGGATACTTTGTATTCCTCTAACCTCCTAATATATACTTTCCGACCAGTTTTAATAGTTTATGTATAGTGATAATTATATCACTATACATAAATACGTGGCTAGATGTGATTGCAGGCTCCTGTGGTGCTTTCCTTAATGCATCATACAGGTAATTTGATGGGAGCTTTGCAGGCAGTACTGAAGAATCCACCTATCAACACCAAGAACCAAAATGTGAAGGTGAGATAAAGTATCAAAAATGTGGGATGCCCGTTTCTTCAAAGAGAAAAAAAAACGCACACAGACAGTTGTTGAGGGGGTGAATTGAATAAAAAATATTTTGTTTATGCTCATGTCTTATTTTAAATAAATTTAAGTCGCTGAGGTCTCCTAGCAGTTAAAGGTACCCCAGAAATGCATATTACATCAGAATTCCAATTTACAGAGTTTACCTTTACATTTTAGGGATGAATATGTGATTTCCTGGCCTTGACAAATCATAGAAATTAGTAAAAGTCTTTAACATTTTGTTAGTGCTAGCAATTACAATGTGAGCGTAAAGGATTCCTCCGCTTTCAAAATAAAAATGTCCTGATAATTTATTCACCCCCATGTCATCCAAGATGTTCATGTCTTTCTTTCTTCAGTCAAAGACATTAAGTTTTGCTTTGTTTTGTTTTTTGAGGAAAACATTCCAGGATTTTGCTCCATATAGTAGACTTATTTTCTAAAAAAAAAAAAAAACATTATACTTTTTAACCTCAAATGCTCATCTTGTCTAGCTAAACAAAAATTTTCTCCTCCAACTTCAAAATCATCCTACATGGCTGTAGAAGTACCGACCCAGTGTTTACAAAGTTAAGGTGCAAAAGTGGTCAAATGCCCTTTTACAAAAAAAACATGAGTGTAGGACGATTTTGAAGATGGAGGAGAAAATGAGATGGAAGTTTTTTGCCATACCTAGACAAGACGAGCATTTATGGTTAATATTAATAGGTGTGTATATATAATATATATATATATATATATATATATATATATATATATATATATATATATATATATATATATATATATATATATATATATATATATATATATATATATATAGAATATCCAATCATGTCACTAGATAAGACCCTTATTCCTCAGCTGGAATCGTTTAGTGCCCTTTGAAGCTGCATTGCGACTTTATTTTTAACCTTCAGTCTGTTGAGCAATATTAAAGTCCACTATATGGAAAAAAAAATCCTGGAATGTTTTCCTCAAAAAAATTATCAGGAAATTTTTATTCTGGAAGTGGAGTAATCCTTTAATGCAAAAAAAACAAAAAATAATAATAATCTTCACAATTAACTACAAGAAACATAAAATATATTTATTTTAAAGTATTTTAAAATTGCTTAAAAATATTAATTTATTTTTGAATATAAGTATTGCACATAGTGAAATAACAAAATTTTAAGTCAGGGACAACTTTATTTCTGTAGCATCTTTAAAAACAACATAGGTTGTCCGTTTTGACCAATACTTTATGATAAAGCAGTTAATATCCTGAACATTAATATCCTAAAAATTAATAAACATTTAATCTGTTGTATTTGAAGAAGTGCCTTCTGATTTTTATTATATTTTAGAATATTCTAAAGAATTATAAAGAAACTTATATTTGTGTTAATGCACATTTAGTGACATTTTTATATTTATTTATTTAAAAGTACCTTATTTAGAGGGCCATATAGGTTTGCAGGTGCATAAAAAGTTTATAAACGTCTCAGATGAATGGATTAAGTAATGGATAATTAACAGTTTGCCGTGCATTAAAATCTTTTAATGCACAGCAAAATGTTGATTATCCAGCTTATTCCATGGTCGTTTTCCAAGCTATAGACAAGTTAAAACTAGTATTGCTCTTTGCAGTACAATATTTGACTGAATGGGTAAAAATGACAGTTATTTTAGTTATGATCAGTTACAGCTCAGATCTATCATTCTGTCAAATTCAGATCAGACACAGAGATGAAATAGTGCAGTAAGATCACATTTATTTGAATCAATTATAGCATTTATTTCAATTAATTATTGATTTATAGAGAAAGACAGAGAGAGGGAGAGGGAGAGGGAGAGGGAGAAAGAGAGAGATGACAGTTGTATGTGCATACCTGCCTGCTGCGTGTCTGTTTCTCTCTACAAACAATTAATTAATTCAAAAACAGCGGTGTTACCACCTCGTTGCTGAGAAATATAATGTAGTGAATAGCATCTTCTATGCTATTCTATTAATAAGAATCATGGGTGACAACAGTGCTGACAACAAGTTTGTATGTGCACAGCGCAATGCGATCTCTCTCTCTCTCTCTCTCTCTCTCTCTCTCTGTCTCTGTCTCTCTGTGCGTTACATCAATTAAAGCAGCACATTAATATAGAACGGTGGTTAAACTGACTTGGAACTACCTGTAATGGTTTTAATGCATACCTGCCAGCCAATCAGAATCCAGTATCCAGACATTCCATGGAATAATGATTATTATGTTTTCAGACATAGTTCATTGTGTGTGTGTGTGTGTGTGTGTGTGTGTGTGTGTGTGTGTGTGCAGGACCGGGCTGAAGGTCTCGTGTTGAAAGTGCTCAGCTCTTTCAAGGCTAGTGATATAGAAAAGGCTGTTCAGTCTCTGGATAAGACTGGAGTCGACCTCTTGATGAAATACATCTACAAAGGCTTTGAAAGACCCTCAGACAACAGTAGTGCCATCCTACTGCAGTGGCATGAAAAGGTAAATACATTTTTTTTAAATAAATATTTCACCTAAAGATGAAAAAGTTTTGAAGAGGGAGTTTTTACAGCAATGCCATAGAAGAACAATTATTATGTACATTTTGGTACAAAATTCTTAAAAGTTCGACTGCATTTTAGTGTCACTTTAAAAAATTACTAAGTCTAAATGTTTCGAGAATCAAGTCGAAATGTTTTGAGAATTAAATGGTAGCAATTAAAGTTATAATATTTGAGAGTATAGCCTGTGCATGCAAATGGCTTGGATTGAGAGCACCGGGAGAAGTTTTTCCAGGCCACTGGAATTGATTTGAATATATGTGTGATTATTTACAGAAATCAGACCATGTGTTAAACTTGAAGGGACAGTATGCTTGGAAATAATATTTCACATCTTCAATAGCATTCATTTGGCCTATTTGTAGTGCGCCAGCCACCCAATAATAGCAATAAGCTTTGTACTTTTGGTACTTTTAATATAAAACAAAGCCTCAGATTTTAAAGCCTGTCAGTTTTATAGCTGAATACAAACATTGTGTCTTGCAGCAATGTGTTTTTCATGCTCTTTAATGTGGCGGGACAGATCGCTGTATTCATGTGTATCACTTGTTTTTTTGATTACAATGAGACATTCTTTTCATTAAATTATACTGTTTTCTTTGTGAAAATGTCACCACCCACTCCAAACATCTGTGGCATCTAATCTTTGAATTTCTTTCATGTATTTAATTAAAAACAACAATAAAACTTTCTAAAGGTTGACGTGGGCTCCAACGCGTTTACATAAGTTATATTGTTGTCTTTTCTGAGGTGTATAAGTGACTTTTCATAAGCTGTTTTATTCACTGTATAATACAGTAAATGTTTGGAAATAATATTTAACATCTTCCGTTCATTATTTGTAGTGCACCAGCCACCCAGAAATCACAATAATTGTGTGCTTTTTTTTGCTTTGAATAGCTTTTAAATTCTGTCAGTTTTATTACGAAATACTTTTTTTTCCCCTCTTTATTTCAAGTTTAGAACCTGATATAAATGTGAAGGAAGGAATGGAAAAAAAACCTGTATGGCCTAATGTAATAAAACTAATGTCTCGCTCTAATCGGAAAGATGACTGATTCATATGCCGCTTAAACTGAGGCGAATACAGTGATCTGTCACGCCACAAAAAAAGGCTGTGAAAAACACATTATTGTAATAGACATTGTTTGTATTTCGCTATAAAACTGACAAATTTTGAAAGCCAAGACTTTGGAATATCTCCTGTTACTCCCAATCCTAGAATATGAAGAGTTCAAATGCCAAAGCCTCTAAATCCATCTTTCTTTAAAAAAGGCATTTTTGTCAGGATCCAATGCATAGGTTTCTATGTAAGTACTGGTACTTCTGATTGGGCTGAGGGTGGGATTTTAGTTTGAAGAAAAGTATTTGATGGATATGTGTTGAGAGCATTCATTCAGAATCATTATCTCATTTTTGACCGAGATGGCTTTTAGCTGGTTTTGCATCTGAACTCTTCATATACTCTCAAAATATCTACAACCTCCTCAAGAACTACAGTCTTGTAATTGTTATGAATTAATTCTTGTAATTTTGACTTTATTCTCAAATATTTTGACTTAATTCTTGAAACATTATTCTCAGAATTTTGATTTTATACTTGAAACATTTTTACTTTATTGTCGAAACATTTTGACTTTGTTCTCAGAATCTTAGATTTTTGAGGTACTACAACGTTGGCATATAAAACTACTAATTAAAACTTTTTTTTTAGTCTGAAAACATTTTAAAAGTCTAAAGAACCTTTTTCCACTATAATGAAATATTTGTGCAGTGTAATGGTTGATGTTAAAGGTTCTTTTGGAAAGATTATTTTTAAACGGTTCACCTAAAAATGAAAATTAATTCATCATTTACTCACCCTGGTGTTGTTCTAATGCCGTATGCCCTTCTTTCTTTTCCAGATTACAAAATTAGAAATGTAAAGAAATACTCCTGCTTATCCATAAAATGGCAGGGGAAAGTGTCTAGTATTAAGTCTAGCTTTAAAAAGAAAGACACAAAAGTATCACAGAATGATTCCATGCACCGTGTCTAGGGTTGAGTATCGAGAACTGGTTCCAAATTCCCAATAACTGAGCATTTTGATTCCGTTTAATGATTTCCGTGTTCACATTTTAATGTGTTTTTAAAACATTTAAGTGCAGGAAGGAAAAGAACTTGTGCACTGTTTGTGTTCAGCTCACACATCTGAAGCGCGAGCACAGAGATCAGTGGTCCCGATGCGGGTTCCCGACCTGTGTCCGTTCTCGAACAGTTCCGTGCATTTCCACTGCAGAAAAGGTTGTTCCAGGCGGGAACTGACTTCTCTTTCACATTTATTGACAAGTATGCACGAAATAGATCTGTGTTCAGTGTTAAAGAGACAGCCTTCTAATAAACGTTCTGCTTGTCATTAATGTTAATCAAAGAACAAAAGAAAATCATTAACTGACTGAATGTCTTTCGTAAATTTAATGAGGATAAATCAATATTTTATTTATGAAAAGAAAGCTATGCAGTGTTTTTAAACTTTCGACTTCAATGTACCTGTACCTGTAAATGTCTGTACCTGACATTTGTTCAGTTTTATTTATGCTATTGCTAATTGATTAGTTTGTACCAATTTTATTACTTGTCTTAATTTTTTTTTGGTGAAACGATAGGCAAAAGACAGAATAAATATGTTTGACATCTAAATGTTTGATTTAAAACTTTTAAATGGATTTTTTAAATCTTTTTGGAATCGATAAGAATCTGAATCGATAAGCAGAATCAGAACTGGAATCAGAATTGATGAAATCCAAACGATACCCAACCCTAAACATGTCACATACTCCAGGCGTTTTGGGGGTGTACGATAGGGTTTGGTGAAAAACAAACCTGAAATGTAACACATTATTTAACGAAAATCCTGAGCATGTCCATTGGTTTCTGTGCAAAACTGTACATTCAAGATACACTTTTTGTGTCAGGAGACACACAAAAGATTTATAAAAATGTGACATGAATTACAATGCCTAAAAATACCAAAAACTTATCAGTGTACTTTCTGAAACAGTGTACTTACAGATGTAAAACCTGGATGTGTTGCGCCTTGTTTGGAAGCACTGAAAAATTACAGTTAAAACACTGTACTGATGTCACATGGACTATTTTAACAATGTCCTTGCTACCTTTCTGGGCTTTAAACGTGTCAGTCGCGTTGCTCTCGGTGCAGGGTTTGAAAGCTCTCAGATTTAATCAAAAATATCTTAATTTGTGTTGCAAAGATAAGCGAAAGTCTTACAGGTTTGAAACGACAGGAGAGTGGAAGAGAACTTAAATTTTTGGATGAACTTTCCCTTTAAGAGTGTATTTACTCCCTGCAAACCCAAATTCTGTCTTTCTCTGTCTGTATAGGCTCTTTCAGCAGGTGGCGTGGGCTCCATCGTCAGAGTGCTCACGGCCAGGAAGACTGTGTAAATCTTCAGCACCTCAGCATCGTGGCAGGGTTGGTGGAGGGACTGGCTGGCACAACCCCTCGTAGTCTGGTTTCTGCCCACACTGCCAAACTGTGGAGGATGTCCAGTCACTCACCTTTTTTTTTTGTTTTGTTTTTTAAAACGATCAAACATTACAGTCCCATTTGGATTTCTTGCAGTGAAGATAAGCACCTTGGATCTATGTTAACAGAATGGTGATGAGAAAAATGTTATTGTTGACCTCAGTAGTTATTAAGCACAGACATTTTTAGCTATTATCAAAGGAAACGTCTCTTTACTCGTCCACATACTTCACATTCTCACGCCTGTCTTGATGTAAAGTCTCAACAGAATAGAACAAACAGCACATGTAATCACATGTCATCATGTGGCATGAGATGGTACTCTGGAGTGTGAGTTTTGTTTTGTTTCACTTAAAGGGATAGTCCATCCAAAAATGAACGTTATCTCATTTACTCACCCAAGTTGTTGCAAACCTGTTCAAAACTTTGGGGTCCAAACAACATTCCATGTTTTCTTTTGTGTTAAACAGAAGAAAGCAAGTCAAAGAGATTTGAACGAGGGTGAATAAATGACAGCATTTTGATTTTTGTATGAATTATCCCTTTAGTTCTTTCTCATCAGCTTCTTTTTAAAACATAATCAGAGTTGGAACATGCCAACATCAGTATTTGCTTTTTCCTACTTGCATGAATTGCATTATATATAAGTTGAGAGCTGGTTGTTAAATCTAGCCTTATGTGAACACCTGTGATTTCACGAGGGAGATTTCCAGCTCAGTTTCTTGTGATCAGAGTGCTTATTTTCCTCCACAGTCCCTTCAGTAATTCATGCGGTTTCTAGCATCTCTATTGTTTCATATCACACCGGAATCACGTTTTAAGAAACAAAAAAGGGAATAACTTTTCTTAAGTTGCCAAAAACGTTTTTATTGTCATAATTGTTGGTTAATACTACTGTTTTTGTACTCTTTACAAAAACGATGAGTTTAATTTTTTATAACGCTGAGTATTAGTATTAGTAGGTTGTCCAACAGAAGCTTATGTATATTTTGATCACATCATTTTTGAACTGTATTAGAACATGATTAACATCAACATGTACTTTGAACTCAGACTTTATGTCAGGTGCTGATGATATATAGCTAACCTCTGAGACACACACAAGTGTTTGTGTACTCTCACAATTCCCACCAAACACGCAGCTAGTGCTCAAGCTGCAATGGAGAATTTTGCTTCCACTGTGGTCTGCTTGTTTTTGCCATACTTGAAGCCATACATAAACAACCCAAGGAAGTCTCCACTTGTTCATTTACGATTCCAAATGAATGTTGAGTTTGCATCACACCTGTCAATCATTTGATTAAGTGCAAAAATTATGAAATAGTTTACCAACTGCCTTATAAGATATTCCTTTTATATTGTATGGTCCTTTTGAAAAATAAATGAAATGAATACAAACGTTGTCGCTTCTTTTCCATTTTTGTAGATTTATCATGCAAACCTGAAGGCCTGTTTGAAGTGTGTGAGATGTTTTATTAGTCTTCACGTATCCTAACAGGAGTAGAAGGGCAGTTTTTTATTGTGAAACCCAGTATAAAAAAACGTAAATTAGATATTTAACCTCTTAAAGGAATAGTTCACGCAAAAATGAAAATTTTCCTATGATTTACTTACTCTCAAGCCATCCTAGGTGTATATGACTTTCTCCTTCCAGACAAACGGAATTTATCCTAGCTCTTCCAAGCTTTATAATGGTGGTGGATAGTGGCTGATATTTTGAAGCTCCAAAAAGCGCATATATCTGTCGTAGAACTAACCCATAAGACTCCGGGGGGTTAACATGTCTTTTGAAGCGAATCCATGGGATTTTATAACAAAAATATATCTATTTTTAAAATTATAAACTCAAATCATTGACTTCCGACAAAGGCCATATGCGCGTTAGTCGAGATCCATCTTCTTCGTTGTCCTCTGATTTGATGTATGACGTAAGTCGCATTCGTAGTGTAAGCTCTGGTGAGAATAAACAAACAAGGATATAGCAATACTAAACACCGGTTAAAAAAAAGTGAAAAAAAAAAAATGTCAGTGGAATTCACTATAAGAGCTTGTTTTTTTTTTGCACAGCCTTATTTGTTTGAACCGGAGTAAGGTTACACCGACCGGGAACTTGCGAACACACATACAGCCGTTGCCGGAAGTCAGTGATTTGAGTTTGTAATTTTGAAAATAGAAATATTTTTGTTATAAAAACCCATGGATCCGCTTCAGAAGACATGTGTTAACCCCCCGTTTGGTTAGTATGGGTTAGTTTTACGATGGATATATGCGCTTTTTGGAGCTTCAAAATATCAGCCACTATCCACCACCATTATAAAGCTTGGAAGAGCCAGGATAAATTTTAAAACAACTCCGACTCTGTTCGTCTGGAAGGAGAAAGTCATATACGCGTAGGATGGCTTGAGAGTAAGTAAATCATAGGGAAATTTTCATTTTTTGGGTGAACTATTCCTTTAAGAGGTTAAATATCTCATTTACGTTTTTACGTTGAGGGTAAGTAAATCATGGGGAAATTTTGGGGTGAACTATTCCTTTAATTGTCATATGGGTCGCCTAAGTTTACTTCACTATATTACAATTAAATCATAATGTAATCATAACAAGCTATATATCAAACTATATATCAAGGTCTAAGATTCCTAAATAGATATATTACAGTTTTTTAGGGTTACAAATTATGTAGGTACAGTAATAGGCTTATTCATAACAAGAGTGCACCAAGACTGTATGACAAATCTACATCATAACAGGAGTTCTGTCCTTTGTCACAAAAATCATCAGTTATATAACATTTGAAAGTCTAAAATCTCAAAATTCATCCTGTGAAAACTATTTTGAAATCGGACGTTGTGTGGTTCCATAGAAATGGTACTTTAAATCTTTTAGCAGTCTCCTCCCCCTTAAAGGAGCTGTCATATTACAAAATATATTACGGTGTTTTAGAATCAAAACTTTTTATAATCTTGACAAAATACATATCGTTGGAAAATTATTTCATGATAGACATAATATTGAGAGAGAAATTTATAGATTGTGACATGCATAAAAAGTAAATTCTATGGAGTTTGGGTGGCACCCGGTGGCTTTTTTTTTTTTTTTGTATAACGCCTAAACAAAATTGCATATGAACCTCAATTTTTTTTGTATCAACTTCAAATTTGGAACACAACTTATGTAAACATCTGACTTTAATTTGATAGCGATTTTGTATTTTAACTATTTTTTAAATATGTATTTAATATAAAACAAATGAAAAATAGTACAATACATTTTCTTTACTATAAATTTAAATTTCTAACTTTTTAATGCTTTCATTTTATTAAAGGAATTTACTTCTATAAAAATCTGTTAACCTAAAGTCTGTATTCAAAAGCGTTCATGAATTATAATAATTTAAGTTTGGATAGTGCACTTTCTTGTGAATTTTCGAAAATAGGGGTGAAAAATTAACTCTAAAAACTAAAAAACTAGAGAACATTTAAAGATACCTCCTAGTTATTAGTGTTAATCTGGCACCTGGTACTAATTTCCTTAAATAAATGACAAACCCCTTTTTAACTGGCAGTATTCCTTTAATATTCACTGAGATTGCAAGATGGCGGGCTGCTCTAAGGTGACTGAAACCCTGCAACAGGAGGTTGTCCAGATGGAGGCCAAAGGTGTCACGAATTGTGCCGCTGCTGCTCCCTCCTCTCACCATCAGAGGGAGCATTCACTCACACACAGAACTAATTCACAAACTCCATTTCCCATAACCCCATTTCCATGAACTTCCTGTGTCCTCTCACCTCTCACCCCGGTCGGCCATCTTGCCTTCACCCGCACACACCTGACACTCATTACACCTCATTACCCACAGTATAAAAGCCATTCTCACACACTGCCGTTCGCGAAGTCTTGTTAAGTTATTCTTGCATTTCTGAGCATTATTTACCGTGTTTACGTTCCCGTTTCTGACCCCGATTGTTCCTCGTTCCTGATTGTTCCTCTGCCTGCCTCTTGACCTGTGGATTGTTTGTTGGATTACTCTGTTGCTCGCTGCCCTGACCCTTGCATGTACGCTGACCTCTCTCTCTGGATTATCTGTGTCATTCCTGTCCGCTCCCGGTTGACCCTGCCTGTCTACTATGAGTATTGTTATAAATAAAAGTCTGCAAATGGATCCACCTGTCTCAGTCCCCCTCGTTACAGAAGACTTCGCCGCCATTGGATCCAGCGACTTTCCTCCCACCTCCGGCCTTGACGTGGACCCGGTGGATTTACTATTACAGCTGAGGCAAGGCAGTATGTCTATTGAGGATTATGTCAGTGTGTTTTGTGATCTCATCGACCAGGTATCCTATTACGATGAGTTTTTGTTTGTGGAACTGTTTCGCTCTGGACTGAATGAACCCCTCAAGTCTCGAATGAGACTTGAGGGCCCATGTACGTCTCTCACTCACTTTCTGGACTATGCTTTGTGGTGTGAGGGCTCGTCATTCACTGTGGGTGTCGCGGAGGAGGAGTGCGACACCACAGTAATGGCGGCCACAGGGCATGGAAGTTTCTTTGACGCTAAGCCGATCTCACAGTCTGCATACGAGATGGCTGCCGCGCCAGAGCATGGTCACAAGATGGCAGCTACCACTACCCTTTTCCCTGGTTCTAACATCTACCAAAGCCTGATATCGAGCACAGAGGATCCACCACTGCGATCAGTCAAAGCAGCCAGTCTCCATAAGCCAACACTCGCTAGCGCCACACCTGCTAGATCAGTGATCACTAACGTCCCGCCACCCAGATCTGCGCCCGCTAGCGACATGTCAGCCAAGACAACGCCCACTAACACCAAGTCCACATCTGCTAAATTCAAGCCTGCCAAATCAGCCCAGCCGTCCAAGGACAAGATGGCCGCCACACCAGAGTCTGCATCGGACAAGATGGCCGCCACACCAGAGTCTGCATCGGACAAGATGGCCGCCACACCAGAGTCTGCATCGGACAAGATGGCCGCCACACCAGAGTCTGCATCGGACAAGATGGCCGCCACACCAGAGTCTGCATCGGACAAGATGGCCGTCACACCAGAGTCTGCATCTGTCATGGCCGCCCTTCCAGAGTCAGCACCTGTCATGGCCGCCCTTCCAGAGTCAGCACCTGTCATGGCCGCCCTTCCAGAGTCAGCACCTGTCATGGCCGCCCTTCCAGAGTCAAGTTCGGTTGCAGCTCTCTTTCAAGTATCAAGTCCTGTCACAGCGGCCACTGTCAAGTCAGGTCAAGTCTCTCATGTCACTACAGCACTCGACCGGCTGGATAACATCCTTGCTGCACTCTGCGAGTTACAAGCCGGAGCTCCGCCTCCTATGCCAAGTCAAGTCACTGCAGTTCCCTCAGAGCCAAGTCAAGTCACTGCCATTCCTCCAATGCCAAGACAACACACAGCTGTTCCTCCAAAGCCAAATCATGCCGCAGCCGCTCCCCTCGTGTCTAGCATCGCAGCTGTCGCTCCGGAGTCAAGTGATGTCATAGTCGTTTCTCCTGAGCCAGGTGATGTCGCAACTGTCACTCCAGAGTCAAGTGATGTCACAGCTGTCACTCCTGAGTCAAGCGTCGTCGCCACAGTTGCTCAGCCTCCTAAGTCAGGCGACATCGAAGCTGCTCTGCCTCCAGTATCAAGCGCCGTTGCAGCTGCTCCGCCTCCTCAGTCAAGAGTCGTCGTCGCAGCTGCTCCTCCTGCTCAGTCAAGTGTTGTCGCTATCACTGCACTTTCCCCTGAGTCCAGCACCGTTGCAGCTGCTTCTTCCAAGCCAAGCTTCAATACAGCGGCTCTACTCCCCGAGTCAAGCCAAGCCACCACTGTTCCTTCCTCAGAGCCAAGTCAAGCCACAGTCGTTGTTCCAGAGCCAAGTCAAGCACCAGCCGCTGTTCCAGAGCCAAGTCAAATTACAGCCACTGTTCCAGAGCCAAGCCAAGCCACTGCCGCTGCTCTGGAACTGGCCTTCACCGAGGCCATGCTCCTTCTAAGTACTGCTCTTTGGGTTGTCTGGGCTGCTTATACCACCACCGAGTCCTCAGAGGTGGCGGCTTTCTCCGCAGAACCTCTGAGGGTGGCCTTCCCCGAGGAGGTGGCCGAGGCCACGGATCCTCAAGCCGAGGGGGAGGTCGCACCTGCTCCCTGCACGGTGGTAGCGCCCAGCAACCCATGCCACTCTGAGCTCTCGCCCAGTCCCAATTTAGCCACAGAGCTCCTCTATATGCTGGGAATGAAGCCCAACCTGGCCAGGAGCTTGGGCTCCAAGCCTTCTCTCTCTGTGTGAGTATGTCTGTCTATGCTCTATGTTGCAGATCAGTCGGTACCACCCTGGGGGGCTTCCGTGCTGCCCTGGAGGGCTCTTGTCCTGTCTGCTCTGCCCTGTGGGGCTTCCGTGCTGCCCTGGAGGGCTCCTGTCCTGTCTGCTCCGCCCTGGGGGGCTTCCGTGCTGCCCTGGAGGGCTCCTGTCCTGTCTGCTCTGCCCTGGAGGGCGCCTGACTCGCCCGATCCGCCCTGGAGGGCGCCTGACTTGCCCGATCCGCCCTGGAGGGTGCCTACTCCGCCTGATCCGCCCTGGAGGGCGTCTGATTCGTCTGCTCTGCCCTGGAGGGCGTCTGATTCGTCTGCTCTGCCCTGGAGGGTGCCTGCTCCACCTGATCCACCCTGGAGGGCGTCTGACTTGTCCAATCCGCCCTGGTGGGCTTCTGACTCATCTGCTCTGCTGTGGAGAATGTCTGCTCCGCCCTGGAGGCTGTCTGCTTTGCCGGCTCCGCCCTGGAGGCTCTCCGCTCCACCAACACTGCTCAGGAGTATATCTGCTCTGTCTTGGTGGTCCCCTGAACATTTTTGGCAGTTCTGTTGCTCTGCTGCCATTCCCACAGCTCCTGAACTATCTGCCTCTCCGAACTCAGTCAGCCCGCATGGACCTGGTCCACCTCTTTGCACTCTGTCCCACCCCCCCACCCTTTGGTACTATTGGACTGTCTTTAGCGTCTGGAAGCCGCTCCTAAGGGGGGGGCTCTGTCACGAATTGTGCCGCTGCTGCTCCCTCCTCTCACCATCAGAGGGAGCATTCACTCACACACAGAACTAATTCACAAACTCCATTTCCCATAACCCCATTTCCATGAACTTCCTGTGTCCTCTCACCTCTCACCCCGGTCGGCCATCTTGCCTTCACCCGCACACACCTGACACTCATTACACCTCATTACCCACAGTATAAAAGCCATTCTCACACACTGCCGTGCGCAAAGTCTTGTTAAGTTATTCTTGCATTTCTGAGCGTTATTTCCCGTGTTTACTTTCCCGTTTCTGACCCCGATTGTTCCTCATTCCTGATTGTTCCTCTGCCTGCCTCTTGACCTTTGGATTGTTTGTTGGATTACTCTGTTGCTCGCTGCCGGCCCTGACCCTTGCATGTACGCTGACCTCTCTCTCTGGATTATCTGTGTCATTCCTGTCCGCTCCCGGTTGACCCTGCCTGTCTACTATGAGTATTGTTATAAATAAAAGTCTGCAAATGGATCCACCTGTCTCAGTCCCCCTCGTTACAAAAGGGATGACACTTTCAGCCACTGCAAGAGAAATTGTTCATTCTAAATCTGTTATTTCTCGAATATTGCAGGCTTACAATGACACTGAATTGAATTCATTCAAGTTCCCCAAAAAGGCTGATCTTCCATGTAGGACAAATGCATGAGAAGACAGGATAATGCAGAGACTCTCAATGGGAAATCGGTTCAACACTGCAGCTGGAATCTCTTGCCAGTTCAGCACTGAACAGTGTAAGGATCGGTCTCCGAATATTAAAGAGAAGTCAGACTGAAAGTGCACTCTGCAGTGACCAAGCCTTTCATCAGCAGAAAGAATCAAAAGGCTAAGCTCTCCTTTGCTGAGGAGCATGTTGTGTGGAGAGCAGGGACGGACTGGCCATCTGGCAGACCGGGCATTTTCCCGGTGGGCCGACGTACTTTTTGGGCCGGCCGATATGTTTGATCAGCTCATAAAACTCTTAGCAGCCTAATTTTTCTGCCTAATTTGTTGACGGCGCTGTGGTCTTAGCGGCTGTGTAATGAATTTGTCAAAACAAAACAAAAAAAAAAAACGTAGGATTTATTTATTTATTTTTTCAGACAGACCGGCCCATGTGACATTTAATCTGCAGCCCATTGGTTCTTTTTTAACTGACTTTGGGCTGACCCAATCACATCTTTAGACAACTCCTATTTTGGGCTATGTGTGTGCGTGTCTATCTGTCAAAATAGTCAAGAGAGAGATGGAGAAAAAACGAAAGGGAGGCGCAGAGAAAAAAGAAAGGCTCTTCAAACGGACGCTGCAAAGTGTTGCAAAGTAACACATATGTTTTCTGCCGCAGCAGGACCGTGATGACGATGCCGGTGGCACTGAAAGCGCCGGCGAGGTCGAAGAGGATAAAGAAAGGGAGAGAGTGGAAGTGAGTGTAGAGCCTGCCCTGCAGTAAGCAGAACTGCTTTCAGAACACTTAGGCTATGTAATGAGTGTAGATACCCCTTGATAAAATTGAGCCCAAAACACAAAATAACGGTGAATAGCACTGTAATAAATTAATTGTTTCCCTGTTGAGTTAAACGTTTTACTTTTTAATCGTCTCTGATACATTGCTTTTATTATTTAACATTATTTTTTTAATCAGCATTAACAGTGAGTCAGCAGGCAGTGTTTTTGTTATGTTCATTATTTAATTAGGCTGTAGAGTAAATGTATTTTTAGGACCTAACAAAAATGTATACAGAAATGAAAGTGAGACACCCACACGACTATTTCGTATTACTGCTTTTATCAGAGAATATTAATACTGTACCTGACTGCATTATGTTAACAATAATTCACCACATATAGTCTCTCCTTATGTCTTTTTGAGCCAGGTTGAGATAGCATCCTTAGAAGAAGAGAGTGTCAGTGAGAGAAAGAGCAGGGAGCAGGGGGACTTTTGCTTTTAAAGGTTAATCCAAGAAGTTCACAAGCACCCCTTTGAAGTAAGTTTACAGTTTATTTAATGCTATACTATTTGAAACGGTCTGATCAACAATTTATCATGTCTCTTTCTCCCTCAAACATACAGACACACAGGATTCATCAGTGTGGATTATCGTTTTATTATATTAATAAATTACAATTTTCAGAAGTTTTTAATGTGTCTTTCACCATTTCCTATATGTGACCCTGGAGCACAAAACCAGTCTTAAGTCGCTGGGGTATATTTGTAGCAATAGCCAACAATACATTGTATGGGTCAAAATTATATAGATTTTTTAATGACAAAAATCACTAGGATATTAAGCAAAAATCAAGTTCCAGATATTTTGTAAATTTCGTAAATGTATCAAAGTTTCGTAAATGTATCAAAGTTTAATTTTTAATAAGTAATATGCATTGTTAAGAACTTAATTTGGACAACTTTAAAGGTGATTTTCTCAATATTTGTATTTTTTTGCACCCTCAGATTCCAGATTTCAAATAGTTGTATCTCAGCCAAATATGTCCGATCCTAACAAACCATACATCAGTGGAAAGCTTATTTATTCAACTTTCAGATGATATATAAATCTCAATTTTGAAAAATTGACACTTATGACTGGTTTTGTGGTCCAGGGTCACATATATGGCTTTAGTGCTTTTATGGAGTTAGTATACTTATTCAAGGGCTTGCAAAGATGGGTAGCATTTTGATCGTATGTGGGCCGGTCAGGGCCAAAATGCCAGGGCCGATTTTTTTGTCCCAGTCCAGCCCTGGTGGAGAGAGTAAAACAGGTCTAAAGTTCACTTTAGTGATATAAGTTTAATTTATTTGGTTCGGATGGGAAGCATTTTGTTTGGTGAAACTGAGGAAAGGCTGAACCTCAACAGCATAAAGAAGTCAGTAAATGGTGGAGGAGGAAGTGTCGTTGTTTGGAGGAAGTTTTGTGCAGCAGGAGATGGGCCTCTTATACAGTTACAGCTCTTATACAGAGTGAATGCAAATATTTATCAGATCCTCCTTCAGCAACATGCAGTTCCTTCCCTGCAGGCATCTCTCAATAAGCCTGTAATTTTCATGCAAGACATTGTCCCCGTCACACTGCAAAAAGACTAAAGGGGTTCCTTGAATCTAAAAGCATATAAATAATAAAATAGCAAGCCCAGAGTCCTGATCTAATTAAAGATCTCTGGAAGATCCTTGATGACAAGTTATGGCTAAGAAACCCGTTACAGTGACCGAACTAGTGGAAGAAGAGTGGACCAAGTTCACACCAGTGCAGTCTGAGAAACTAATGATCTCCTGCAACCACATATGTGCTGAAGTCATTCAAAACAAGGGTATCTACAATTCCTACTAGTTTCTGACATCTGTAACCCTCTACTTTTTAGTTGTAATCTTCTTTCGTGCTACAGTGGTTACTGTTCTCTCATTTTGATCACTGTGTTTTCCACAAAATAAAAGTGTTTTTGTTGAAATGCCTTTCTGAAATATTAGTAATCCTCCTTTACATTTTAAACGATGAGGATTAATAATATTAATAATGTGTGTATGTGTGTGTGTGTGTGTGTGTGTGTGTGTGTTTTATTTTAGTTTGACTTGATGTACTAAAATAATGAAACTAAATCAACAAACATATTTGTGTAGAACTTTTTTGGACTGTTTTCGCTTGTAAACTGTGCATGATCTGTGCATATTTTATTTATTTATTTTTTGACTTAAGAAAGCGGCTTTTCATTACCACAAAACTGATTTAGTGGAGTCGTCTGGATTATTGTGATGTTCTTATCAGCTTTTTGGACTCTCATTATGGCGGCCCCCATACACTGATGGTTCATTGGTGAGCAAGTGATATAATGGTAAATTTGTCCAAATCTATTCTAATGAAGAAACAAACACACCTACCAAGATGGCCTGAGAATTTTTTTTTTATCCATAATATGCCCTGTTGTGTTGTTGCTACGCTCATATCAGTCACACGGGGGCACTGTTTCCTTTGTAATTATTTGCATTGTATTTCGTGGATGTAAAATCATAAGTCAAAATCATAAGAGAGAACTTTAATATTGCCAAGTGTGTTTGCACATACAGGGTTGTTTTTTTTTTTTTTTTTTTTTTTTTTTTTTAGTTTCACAAGCTTCCAGTACACCATAAACACAAAGATAATAAAAAATAAGGAGTGATTGTGTGTATATATAAATATACTATATATATATATATACAGTAAATGTTTATTCATTCTTTTTTTGAGAGAGAGAGAGAAATGAATAAATTGTTACATTAATAAAAAAAAGTGACATAATAGATTTACATTGCTAGAAAAGATTTATAGTTTGAATAAATGTTGTTCTTAAAAGAAAAAAATATAAGTTCAAAAAAAAAAAAAAAAAAACATTGGCAGTACAACTGTTTCCAAAACTGATAATTCTACTAATAATTTCTGAGAGATCATGTGACACTTAAGCCTGGGAAACTGAGTAACAGCTGATGAAAAATCAGCATTGCATCACAGGAATAAATGATATTTTAAAGTATATGAAAATAAAAACCATTATTTTCTATTGTAATAACATTTTGTAATATTACAGTTTATTTTCTGTATTTTTGATAAAATAAATGCAGCCTTGACTTCATTAAAAAAAATTGCAAGTCTTACTGACCCCAAACTTTTGAACGGTAGTGTACAGAGAGAGAGAGAGAGAGAGAGAGAAATAAAATAAATTGTATGTAAAGGTGTGCTATAAATAAAAATAGAATCAGAATAGAATAAAATAAGATAAGGACTAGATGTAGGGTTGTACCAAATAAATATAAGGTTGTGACATATTAACATATTGTGCACACATAAAATTCTCACATCATCTCATATAAATGTGCAAAAGTGGGTCAAAACAAGTGCTATCACCTCAAGTTCAAAGATCAGCATTTTGTCATTATTCCAGGTCATTCATCCAGAACAATAAAAGGCCTAACAGAAATAAACAACAAAATGTACACTGTTTATTTTGATTTATTAGAACCTAATGCATGCAAATATATATATATATATATATATATATATATATATATTATAGAGAGAAAAGCATAAGTATGGCATTCCTGATGTCTTATATAAGACTAAGAAGCAGAGCAGGAGTGGGTGGATAACTATGAATTAAACATACAGTCTTACACAATACAACAAGATACACTGCTGATTGCATTAAAATGTAATCCAAATGACCAAAACCAGTATTTCAAAGAAAACGATTAAAAAGTTTTAAGTGCATTCCCAAAAAGAAGACCTACTTGTATATTTGTTTACAAACACGTAGTTATTGATTTTAGGTATGACTAACAGGAACTTACTGACTGCTAAGAATCACATGGAAATCTGCCAGTTTCACTTCTTCGTAGTAAAGAGCCAATAACAGGGTTTTTGTTAGTTTGTTTTTGTTTCTTTTTCAGGGATATATTATTACCACCAACATTCACAAAAGCTGATTTAAATATCAACATACACTACCAGTCAAAAGTTTTTGAACAGTAAGTTTTTGTATGAAGTTTTTGTAAGAAGTCTCTTCTGCTCGCCAAGCCTGCATTTATTTGATCCAAAGTACAGCAAAAACAGTAACATTTTTAAATATTTTTACTATTTAAAAATCCTGTTTATGCCTGTGATTTCAAAGCTGAATTTTTAGCATCATTACACCAATCTTCAGTAGCACACAATTCTTCAGAAATCATTCTAATATTCTGATTTGCTGCTCAAAAAAATATTATTGTATTATTATTATTATGTTGAAAACAGCTGAGTAGAATTTCAGGTTTATTTGATAGACCAAAAGTTCAGAAGAACAGAATTATCTGAAATAGAAATCGTTTGTAACATTATAAATTTCTTTATCATCACTTTTGATCATCCTTGCTAAATAAAAGTATTAGTTTCTATCATTTCTTTCCCCAAAAAATAAAAAGCTTTTTATCTATCTATATTTAATTAGACAAATGAAACACTAGAATTAAACTTAGATAAAACTCAATACTGAGTTCATTCCTGAGTCTTACGAAGTCTTGATTATATAAATGTGGCTTAAGACCGTCTGAGAATTATTATATTCTGTTGGCATGCCATAAGTGGATGTCTATAGATCTCCATATCCATATGAGTAATAATGTGTCACCTGTCCTGTCAAAAGCAGCAGAGCGGCTTTCATTGCTCATTGTGTTGTACGGGTGAATTGGCATTGTTTTCTAACAAGCAATGTTAAGTGTGTGTGGCGGTCGCTATGGAGAGGTAAGTGCACAACATCTCCAGACTATTAACAACAACATCCACGCAACTTAAATAGCTTGCATAACCAAAGCACTACTTACTGGTTCCATGCTTACAAAATAAGGGACACTGTACAGTTGGTTTACCGTTGTTGCAAAATAAACCCAAATAGGGAAAATAGAGTGGAGCCTTTACGAAATATAAAAATAGTGCAATAAAAAACAGAACAGTAAAACATGAGTACAGTGTAATGTACTGTATACACACCCATTTACACTGTATAAGGAGTCTGTTTTAAAGACTTTCTTCTTACTTCTTAATTAGAAATATGGCAATTATTAAGAAGAAAAGAAAGAATTTTAGTTTAAATTAAATAAAATGCATTTTTCATAATGATTATCACTTCTAAAGCTTCAGAGGCAACTATTCCACACAACCAAGTGAAAAAGTCTAAGGTGACATTAGTGAAGAAACCTAGAAAAATAGACACAAATATAAACTACAGATAATAGATGAATATAGATATATTTAGAAGTACAATTACAATATATTTTATAGAAAATAAAATTAAATAAACAAAATCCTTGCTGAGAGTTTGTTTCTGGTCTCCAGAAAATTGCACACTGTATCATTCCTGTAGTCCTTGACAAATGTTTTTAATATTTTTCTCTTATCACTCTGATATTCTTATACAAGCCTAACATAAACAAAAACTGCAAATAAAAGTGTTCATCCGACTGCAGACTGTATCATTAGCAATGTTAGCATTTAGAGGCCTGAATTTGACTAATGAAAATGACTTAGGAATGTGAAACCATGTTCAGCAGAGTGTCTTATGTAAGCCTTGCTCAACTGAACAACAGTTTGCATAAAGGGAACCATAGAGAGAGGGCAGGAGGAGGCACGTCTGTCTACATATTCATGTTTCTTTTGCTAAGTGGCTGGAAACCATGGAGACAACAGGCTAAGGTAGAGGCACTTTAGTTGTGGCGATGACGAGGTTGTTATATAACACAGATCTCCACAGAGGAAATGGAACAAATTGCAAAATGACATCACAAGAAATATGACACCTATTTAATACTCATTATTTATGCAGCGATACACATTACAGTCTTCTATACTTATATATTTTTTTTTCAAAGAAATACATTTTGCATTTATTTCTAAAATATCTTTTTGATTTTTTTTTAAATAAAGTTCAAAACAAATATTTATTTTATATTTTCTTTGTAAAATTTTAGCAATTAAAAAAGTGTCCCTTTTAAATAAAACAGAAAAATATATATATATTTATATAAGGAAGATGTAAGCAAATTATTAATAGGTCAATATAACCCTACTTAACGTACATATATTACTGTGTTTTGGTAGTGACAAATTTAGGGAGAGGACAAATATTCCAAAACTTTCTGAAAATAAAATATGAGAATTAACTGCACAAAATACACATTTTCTTTAAAATGGCCCATATACCACAGCCATTCTACATTTCTGTAGAATCGAATTCTGTATAAATCATCTATATGAATACATATATGCAGGGTGCGATTTGCTGGGGGGGATGGTGGGGATGCCCCCTTTTTGAGTCAAATGATTCGCGATACGCGCTTTAAAGTCCGGCTCTGAATCAAATGTTTTGCCATAGGCGCTTTAAAGTCCGGCTCTGAATCAAATGTTTTGCCATAGGCGCTTTAAAGTCCGGTTCTGAATCAAATGTTTCGCCATAGGCGCTTTAAAGTCCGGTTCTGAATCAAATGATTCGCGATCTGATTGGAGCGCTTCGAAACAGTGAATCATTTTGCGACGCAGTGGTTGATCTTTGCTGGCTTTATATGATTTATTCGTTGTTTGAAATGAAATCGTTACAATTCATAGGACTAGCTAATGTTTTTATGAAATTGTGATCACATTTCATGACATGACACTCATTATCTGGTACTTGCCTAAAAAGATGTATAAAATGTGCAATGTTAACAGATTACACTAACATTAGTTTTCAAAAGCCCCCCCCCCCCCCCCCCCCCCCCCCCGCTTTTGTCACAAATCGCACCCTCCATATATATATGTATTGTAAAGAAGTCTGCTATATCTTCGCAAAACATTTATTTTATTATTTATTTATTTTATTATATACACCTATTTATTTACAACATTTGTGATTCTAGAGATAAATGATACAATAACACTATCGTAGAACCCCAAGCATTCGTTCCAGTTCCAAAGTGTGACACCTAAAATATTTATACAGCCAGTGTCAGCACACATCTGTTCTGCATGAATGAATTGCACTGTGTTGTGGTTGCTGGCAGGCAACAACTGGGTTACTGTGATTAAACTGAATAATGCTTGGTGACAATCAAGCTCACTACAAATTCACAAAACCAACGCGTTTCTTTTTTATACAGATTCAGTTACAATACAATGAATGTTTTAGAAACATTTACCGAACTTGTAAAGTATCATATCATAAGCAAGTTAGAGATGAGCAGCTCCATTGTTTGCCCCTCCCATCGTGCTGTCGTCATCACTGACGCAGCATAGTTAAGCGCGCGTACTTCGGTGTCATTTGGTAGATTTCGTAAACGGCGGTTCCTTGGATTGATAAATACTTTTTCTCCAGATAGAAATTATGTTCTTCATCCTAAACAGACAAAGGAAATCGGTAAGACATTTAATGTCGGCGGTGTTTGAAAATTAAAGCAAGAAAAAATGGTGTTAAAGTTAGTCGAGCTGGTGAAGTGACTAATAGAGAATTCCTGTTTGTTTTGTAACAAGTGTTGTTTGAGGAGAAGCCATGCTTTACAGCTTTTACAGCTAACGTTACAGCTTGAATTTCGGGTAAGGTAGAGCAATAATATATTCAGTTTTATATTCAGATGACATACGGTTGTTTTGCTGATTTGTTCCAGGGTAACATCGCTTATGTTTTAACTGCATCTCTGAAACAGACCGCTCCTCACAGATTACTAGCATTTCAACCGTATAGACCGTTTACTACCAAGCAATGTCCGATTATCGTTGAAGAGGTTTGAGAGTTGATTTAAAGATGAAAACTTAAGGATTTTTTTCTGTGGAACTGAATGAAAATTAGCTTTTAGGCAGAACGACATCCTCAGTCACCATTCACCATGTTCACTTTCAACTGTAAAACAAAACGATGCAATGAAAGTGAACAGTGACTGAGTCTGTTGTTCTGTCTAAAATCCAGTTTTCTTTCAGTTTCACAGAAGAATGAAAGTCATTTGGCTTCTGAAAACTTTTGGGTGAATAAATGACGCAGTTTTGTTACGTTTGAACTGACCGTTTAACAATACAACTAACGTTATTTCAAATTCATTATTCACAAAAAACTATTGATAACGTTACCTCACAGTATCTTGTTTTTGTCACGTGACCCGCTGAACCACTACGGACCTGTTACGTGATATTTATATTGCAGATTGTTGTTTTCAATTTACAGTTTTGAGAGGTCACGTGTGTTTGTTTCAGCGGTAACAGTACTGGTTTAATCTAGAAAGAGCAGTTCCTCCTCGCGCTCCGGGTCGCGTGTGCTGTCTTGCGCGCCTTAAACAAACATCAAACCCGGAAATGTATAAAAAAAAATTAGTGCATTACAAGTTCGCATTAACATCTTCTAGATTTTTTTTTTTTTTTCTTACTTATTGACATGAAATGTACTGTATAAGGTTTGGAACACCCCATTTGTGTTTTGTAAATCATGTTGCAATTGTTTATCCTTGCAGTTCAAGTTGTAAGAAGCAATAATATGAACCAGGCATATATAGACCAAAAAATACAAGTTGGTGGTTACAGTTTCTGTAAATGAAGCTATTTAGGCTTTCCACAGCCTTGGAAAGTCTAGAAATATCAGATTGGTTTAATTGGAATTTTCTAGGCCTAGAAAGGACAGGGAATTTTCTCTAATCAGTACAGAACTTTCTAGTCAAATCGAGTTGTAAAATGTTTATAGAAATCTAAAACTACGGAAAAAACCCTGAACGTATTCAATGGTCAAAAGCTGTGTGAACATTGACTACATCAAAACTGAATATAGTGGGGGTGGGGAGGTGGGGTTATTCTTTTTTTTTTTTTTTTCAAAGAAGTATCTTATGCTTAGCAAGGCTGAATTTATTATATAAAAGTACAGTAAAAACAGCAATATTGTGGAATTATAACAATTTACAGCTGTGCTCTATTTGAATATATTTTAAAGAACCCAAAATTTGATTTATTACTCGCCCCCATGTCGTTCCAAACCCATGAGGCCTTTTTTTGTATTTGGAACACAAGTTCAGATATTTTTGATGAATCTGAGAGCTTTCTGACTCTCTATAATCAGAAAGAGTCCTTCCACGTTCAAGGTCCAGAAAGGTCCCAAGAACATCAACAAATTAGATAATGTGACATCAGTGATTCTGCCGTAATTATATAACACTACGAGAATACTTTTTATGAGCAAAAATGTTGAATAAAGTTCTCATTTATGTTGTTTTTTTTTTTTTTTTTTTCCCACATCAAAAAGTATTCTTGTAGTTTCATAAAGTTATGGTTGAACCACTGATGTCACATGGGCTATTTTGCCAATGTTCTTAGTACCTTTCTGGGCCTTGAACGTGGAAGGAACCTTGCTCTCCATGTAGGGTCAGAGAGTTCTCAGATATAAAAAAAAAAATCTTAATTTTTGTGTTCTGAAGATAAAGGAAGGACTTTATCTTTTTTTGAAACAACATGAGGGTGAATAATTACTGACACAATTTTCATTTTTTGGGTGAACTATCCCTTTAAAATGATTTATTCCTGTGGATTTTCAGCAGTCATTACTGGAGTCTTTAGTGTCACATGATCCTTCAGAAATAATTATAATATGCTGATTTGAAGCTCAAGAAGCATTTTTATTATTAGCTGAAGTTGAATTGTCATGGTTGAATTGAGTCAATTTTTCTTTCACTTCTTCAGGTCATCATGTGTAATCAAGGTGGTAGAACTTGTGTTCTTTAACCCACTGTGTGACATCAGACACGATCTGTCACGTGAGGTTTGAGACATTGCCTCTTATCCAGAAACATCTGTGCATGGTGCCTACTGTTGAAGTGCCTTAGAGCAAGACTGTTCTTCTGTTACACCTGTTTGGTAAGTGTCTATTTACTGAACATGCATGGAATCTGTGAGCACAGAATTTTACAGAAATTTGTGGATTTCTGAAGAAGAGAGGTTTTCATACTTTTGATATGTAGCATTCCTTAGTTCAGTTTAACACATTTTGTACCACAATTCAATCCATTTCGCAGATATCCTGACACAGTAATTGCAGAAAATGTGATACAAAACACAACAAGGTTCCATGTGGGTCTTCTTATCGTATACTGTGTTTGTGAATACAAAGTAGTCTTTCTCATTTGCCGCCTTGACTTTGATAGAGCCCTCAAAATGACTCCCAACGGATATTTAATATTTGAAGATGAGAGCTTCCTTGATTCTACTGTGGCCAAGATGAATGCTTTGCGTAAAAGCGGACAGTTTTGTGATGTCAGACTGCAGGTAAGACCTGTTCACCATCTTTGTTTCAGGAAAAATAAACTTAATCATGTTTTTAAACGTTTAAATAGTTTGTTTTTGTCTCTTATGCTCTCTTGGGTTGCATTTATTTGTTTAAAATGTAAGTTATTTCTGAGAAAAGCAAAGCTGAATTTCCTGTAGCCAGTTTCAAGAAACATTTTCTGTTATCATCAGTGTGGAAAACCGCTATGCTGACTAATTTTTCTGGAAACATTTTCCAGAATTTTTGATAAATGGAAAGTTCAAAAGAACTGGAATTTGCACTACCCACAAAGTTTTTGAAAGTTTTTGATTTTTATTGTTTTTTTTAAAGATGTCTATTTTGCTCACCAAGTCTGTATTTATTTGATCCAAAGTATAGCAAAAACAGCACAATATTGAAATGTTTTTACCATTTAAAGTAACTTTTCTATTTGAATATATTTTAAAATGTAATTTTATTCATGTGATTTCAAAGCTGAACTTTTAGTATCATTACTCCAGTCACATTATTGATTCATTGTAATATTCAAATTTCCTGCATTATTATTCTGCTTAAAAGTTTTTTTTTCAGGTTTCTTTGATAACTAAAGTTCATAAGAACCGTGTCTATCTGAAATAGAAATCGTTGTAACATCACAATGTCTGTATCATCATTTTTGATTAATTTTAAAGCATCCTTGCTAAATAAAAGTATTAATTTCTATAATCCCCCCGCCCCAAGAATCCTGGAAAAAGTTTACTTAAATTTACTGTTTTAAATATTGAAACAATTAATAATAATAATAATAATAATAATAATAATAATAATAATAATAATAATAATAAAGATTTGTCTTGAACAGCTAATCAGCATATTAGAATGCTTTCTGAAGGATCATGTGACACTGAAGACTGGAGTGGTGATGCTGAAAATTTAGCTTTGAGAACAGGAATAAATTACATTTTAAAATGTATTCAAATAAAATTCAATTGTTTTAAACCGCAATAATATTACTGCTTTTGCTGTATTTTGGATCAGAACAATGCAGGCTCAGTGAGCAGTCTTCTTTTAAAACAACATTAAAAACCTTACTGTTCAAAAACCTTTGAATGATAGTGGATAACTGTTTTTACTATACTTTTGATCAATTAAATGTGTTCTTGCTGAACTGTAGAAAAAGACTCTGTAGCATAGATCTGTACTTACAACATACTTTCTAATGGTTCTTCTGCAGGTCTGTGGACATGAGCTGATGGCCCATAAGGCTGTGCTGGCCTGCTGCAGTCCTTATCTATTTGAGATTTTCAATTCTGACTCGGAGCCACAGGGTGGAATTTCACTAGTAAAATTTGATGACCTCAACCCTGATGCTATGGAGATCTTGCTCAACTATGCCTACACAGCCCAGTACATATATTTAGCTTTACTCTTAAGCTTTTATTTACACACATGCTTAACTTTTCACATTGATCATTTCAAGGGCATACAGGTTTCATTTATTCCCATAATTTCCTGTTGACAGACTGAAGGCAGATAAAGACCTAGTTGGTGAAGTGTATTCTGCAGCAAAGAAGCTCAAATTGGAGAGGGTCAAACAGGTATGTACATACATTTACATTGTAGTTCTCTCATGTGTACATTACTGTACAGTCTCTTGATCTCCAAAATCCTGTTTGCAGATCTGTGGAGACTACCTATTATCAAAAATGGACTCCCAGAGTGCCATTTCATACCGCAACTTTGCTAGTAGAATGGCTGATGGGCGGCTCCTGGGAAAGATTGATGCATTTATACAGGACCATCTTCAGAATATCTCAGAACAGGATGACTTCCTTAAACTTCCTCGACTACAAGTATGTAAATATATATTGTATAAAACATACAGAAAATGTGTATAGTTTTAATGTTTAAAGAAGTCTCTTATGCTCATCAGTTTCATTTATTTGATAAAAAATATTATCATGAAAAATTACTGCAGTTTAAAATGACAGTTTTCTATTTTAATATACTTTAAAATAGAATGTATTTCTGTGATGCAAAGCTGAATTTTCATCAGCCATTACTCCAGTCTTTAGTGTCACACAATCCTTTAGAAATCATTCTAATATGCTGATTTATTATCAGTGTTAGAAACATTGTGCTGCTTAATATTTTTTTGAAATGTAAAGAACAGAATTTATTGACAATAGAAATCTTTTCTAAAAATATTAAGCAGAACAACTGTTTCCAATATTGATAATAAATCAACATATTAGAATGATTTCTGAAGGATCATGTGACGCTGAAGACTGGAGCAATGATGCTGAAAGTTCAGCTTTGCATCACAGGAATAAATTATATTTTAAAGTATATTAAAATGGAAAACCACCATTTTAAATTTGTAGTAAAATTCCACATTACTCACACTGTTTCTTCTGCATTTTATGCAAATAAATGCAGCCTTGGTGAGAACTTAACTTTTAAAAACATTAAAACATTTAAAAATCACTCTGATCTTCAAAACTTTGACCAGCTGTGTGTGTGTGTGTGTGTGTGTGTGTGTGTTAAATACCTTTGTATATATTGTTTGCATTTATTTTGTTATAATTTCATTTATAATTGTTTTTATAGCTGGAGGTTATGTTGGAGGACAACCTGAACTTGCCAGGTAATGGCAAACTGTACTCAAAAGTTATAAGCTGGGTGCAGCGCAGCCTGTGGAAGAACGGATATCCCCTGGAGAAACTGATGGAAGAGGTCAGCATTATGGCTTTTTCTGTACCATTCCTTTCATTTTGCTCATGTCTCCTCAACTTCTGTTCAGTGGTTGACTCCGAGTTCCCCCCCCATCCCCTGCCCCCAGAGTTTTTGCCCTTAACCGTGTAAATTTTGCAGTACGTGCTCCTCAAAATACTGAAAAACTGGTTTTCCAGGTGAGCCGAAGGTTAAGTCAGTTTTTTTTTTTTCCCCCTTCTCTTTCTGTCCCTGGACTGTATTGACCTGAATTGTCTTTAACATTTTCTCCCCTGCAGGGCTTTTTTGGACTATTATCAATTTGATTCTAATGGCTGCTCCTCCCCATTGATCTCCCCATTTCTTCTGTAGGTTTAGTAATACACTTCAACAGCAGATTTGTCCAGCCTTGAAGAAGAATGCAAGATCCCAACCATCAGTGGTACTAAGTCAACCTACCAAAAGCCATGTGCTCCCATCTGTGCGCACTGTTCCTGAGAGCCTTGCAACTTTTTTCCAATCCCACTGCGCTGCGATCATTTGTTTAGATAGCTCTTTGACCCAAAGTGAAGTTACTTATAATAGGAATGATCTCTCCCTTCCAGCACTTTCCACAATCACAGTGACCGTAGACATGCGAAAGGTCACGGCTCCCTCAAGGTCCAGGCAGCACGCTGTTGTTAAGGACCTCCCTCATAGCACTGCTTCAAGGAACAAGGCAGAACATTGCTTTGTTCTTGTTATGGAAACACCCACATGGGTCTTGTTGGTGTTTTGTTGTTGCAGGTGCAAACGCTGTACTACTCAGCAGATCACAAATTGCATGATGGGAGCCTGCTTGAGGGGCAGGCCGAGGTCTGCAGCTCTGAGGATGACCACATCCAGTTTGTGCAGGTACCTGACTGGTTTTCAGTCCTCCCCTTACAGTGCACTGCATTGTCTGCTGTAGAATAGCATGGCTCCCATTTTAATACGTTTCAAGTGGTTTGCACTTAAATGGAGTTAGACCTAGTTCTGTGCACTGTGGAAGACCCCTTAAATGGTGGTATTGGCACTGGATGGAATGGGTTTAGACTTTGGCTCTAAGTCTGTATGCATGCAGTAGAGGTAGGGGATGAAGTTTGGGCAGGTTTAGAGGTACCTGGTTTGGTTTTGCAGAAGAAGCCGCCTCGAGAGAGAGACGAGATGGGCTCAGGTGCCTCTGGCAGCCTCTCTCCCTCCAACAGCCAGTTCAACAAGCACGAATGGAAGTATATTGCATCAGAGAAAACCACCAGTAAGTCTACAGTGCTTCATCTGACCAGTTTTTCACTTTTTTTTTTTTTTTTTTTTTTTAAGTTCACAATCAGTAGTAATGATTTTTTTTTTTCATATTAGTGTTCAAAACGGTTGTGGTGTGTAATTTTTATTTTTATTTTTTCCCCTCTTAGGATTTTTTTTTTTTCTTTTTCATATCATAAAATGGTATTTTTTTTAAACATAAGTATAACTTTACCAAGTCCACCAAGTTAGTTTGTTTAGGTTCCTTTGATTTTGATGCGGAAAGAATCGTGGAATCCAGCCATTAAAATGTAATTTACAGAATAATGTGGAATGTCACAGAATTTGCTGAATCTTGGATGAATAAATTAGAAGTAGGTCAGTACGCTTAACGTGTGTCTGAATATTAAACTAAAAAAATGCAATTTAAATGTGAATCCTGCCTGTTCTGTGTGTCTCTATGCGAATGGCGCAGACATGAAACGTGCGTGACGCTCTCATATATATATATATATATATATTATATATATATTTTTTTTTTTTTTTTTTTTTTTTTTTTTTTTTTTATAAAATTAACTAATTAAAGATGCTTTTGATTATTGAAGTTTTTAATGAAACCATTACAATGAAATCCGAAAAATTAATAGAAAACGCAGATGTTGGTACAAATAAAACTTACTTTGAGAAAAGAGTATAATGATAGGACCTTAATTTAATTTAGTTAAACTTTTTAAACAAATTGCTGTTAAATTTGACTTGTTTTGTGATTTCATATAATTAGACATGGGTTTGATTAATAAAATGTAATCCAAAAAATTAATGGAAAACAGAATTTGGTAAGAATTTAAGAAAAGAATAACTGATTTCGTAAGGCCTCAATTTAATTTTGTAAATTGCTATTAAATTGTGTATGTATCATGATTTAAATTAATTAGACATGCTTTGATATTTCTTAATTTAACCATTAAAACAGCATCTAGAAAAAAAAATGAATTTGGAAGAAAATAAAACTGATTTCATAGAGCTGTATGTTTGTTTGTTTGTTTGTTTGATTGATTGATTTCTGAAGGATCATGTCAGACTGACATAAAGCCAGATCATTGTATTAGTGTGTTTATTAAATTAACAGGATGTCAAAAGACTAAGCCTTTCTGTCTGCTCTTTTCTAGACAACGCATACTTGTGTTTGGCTGTTCTGAGAGGTGTGCTGTGTGTGATCTCTCTGCATGGCCGCACCAGTCCTCATACATCCCCATCTGTTACGCCATGTGCGTTGAAGAGCCCAAGCTTTGAAGCTCAACCAGAAGATCTTCAGGAGAAGCTGTTGAAGCCCATGCATTACGCTCGCTCAGGTCTGGGAACCGCTGAACTGGACAGCAAGCTCATTGCTGCAGGTATGCAAGCTCAGAGACTGATAGTAGTCCTTAAAGAAAACTAAAAAGCTTAGTTGGATTAGAAGGCAAAAAATACAATAACTTACATTTAGCCTCCAATTACAGTATAGCTACTTTTTGTTTGTGTATTCAATCATTTAGCTATTTTTGTTGTTGTTGCTCTTGTTTTTACCCATTACCAGAGAAGAACATGCACAGATGCCATGTGTGCCTCCTAATGCAAATCTTGCAAAACAAACATTCGCAGTGTTTATAGTAGTGGAGCTGGAGAAAAACAAATGCAAAATGAAAGCACCACGTGTAGCATGACACAAGATCAGATCAGAAACAAGAGCTAGGTGTGCAGATCTGACATTAGTATTGTTATATGTCCAGGTGGCTATAACAGAGAAGAGTGCTTGAGGACTGTGGAGTGCTATGACCCAAAGAAGGACTGCTGGACTTTCATTTCTCCCATGCGCACTCCACGAGCTCGCTTCCAGATGGCTGTGCTAATGGTAAAGACACTGCAGTTTCCAACCCTAAAGCAGCTTTGGTGCAACTGCCATTAAAGCTAAATGAATGTTTTTGTCTTAGGGTGAGCTGTATGTGATGGGTGGCTCCAATGGTCACTCAGATGAGCTGAGCTGTGGAGAAATGTATAACCCCAAGGCTGACGAGTGGATTCAGGTTCCTGAGCTCCGCACCAACCGCTGCAATGCAGGTAGGCATCACTTTATTCAATATGTGATGGGTTTAAATGAGACTTTTCTTCAAACAATATTGCCTATCCTAGTAGGGACATTAAAGCCTGAATAACCTCTGTTTCTTTTTTAGGTGTGTGCTCTTTGCAAAACAAGCTTTTTGTGGTGGGTGGATCTGATCCTTGTGGCCAAAAGGGCTTGAAGAATTGTGACTCCTTTGACCCAGTGACAAAAATGTGGACCAGTTGTGCACCGCTCAACATCAGTATGTCAATTCAAGTTTATATTCTGTATTTTCTGAGTTTTGGAAAACCCTAAATGTATGATTTGCCATGTATATTGTCTCTGTTCTGTGTTTAGGGAGGCACCAGGCGGCAGTGTGCGAGTTAAATGGATTTGTGTACGTGATAGGTGGCGCTGAGTCCTGGAACTGCTTAAACTCAGTAGAGCGCTACAACCCAGCAAACAACACATGGACCCTGGTGGCTTCCATGAACGTTGCCCGTCGTGGAGCTGGTGTGGCTGTGTATGAAGGTAAATGGAGACTTGTGTTTTGAAGAAATGGTTCACCTCCAATTTTTTTTTTTTTTTTTTTTTTTTTCTTTCAATTGCTAAGATATTTTTTATTTTAGGGAGGTGTATATGTATGTGTATATATATATATATATATATATATATATATATATATATATATATATATAGGGATATATTAGGGTTAATAAATAAATATATTTATTTATTTATTTTTATTTTTCTCAGAAGCAGTGGGTCCTCTATAGTGAATGGGTGCCATCAGAATGAGAGTCCAGCATTTGAATTGGACTTTTTTTAATTTAAGGCCTGGAAAACCCTTGAAAATAGCAATATTTCTGAAGAGGTACTAGGAAAGTGCTTAAGTTATTGAAAGACAGTGTATCTATGAAATAAGTGTTTCATTTGTTTTTTTTTTGTTTTTTTCAATAAGCATATATCTTTTCACACACAATTTGTGCAATCAAAAATGCATACTTTTTTTTTTTTTTTGCTTATTTCAGTTAATGTCAAAGCTCAGTAGTATTACTGACAGTGTCCCATAAACATGGCTGAAAATGCAAAAAGTCGAACAGATGAACCGAATGAAATTAAAAGAGCTATTCATAAAAAAAAAAGCGACATTGCTTGTAATGATTTTAAAAAGCAAGTGTAGTACTGATTAAAAATGAGCTTTTCGAATAATTTCCATTGCATCGCAAAATGATTAACTGTTTTGAAGTGCTCCAGTCGGATCACGTGAATCATTTGATATAGATTGGGACTTTGGAGCATGCTCACAAATCATTTGATTTAGATCGGAACTTCATGTATTGCAAATTATTTTATTCAGCGACTTCGTGAATCATTCTGCGAATTGAATGATTTGCAGTCCTGATCTAAAATGATGGTTAGCAAATGATTTGATTAAGATTGGGACTTCAAATCTTGTATAACGAACAAAATTTTCAGCAAATTTTATTCTTTGGGTGAACTTTCCTTAATAGTGGAAAAATAGGAGGCCAGATGGCTATTTATTCTGGCAGGGTTACAATGTCTCACTGGTAGGAAAGTGACAAACTTGTCATATTTAGGTTTTGCCTTTTAATTAAGTAATTTCCATCTGTTTTCAGGGAAGCTGTTTGTGGTTGGAGGATTTGACGGCTCTCACGCTCTGCGCTGTGTGGAGGTCTACGACCCAGCCAAGAATGAGTGGAGGATGCTGGGAAGCATGACATCAGCACGGAGCAATGCAGGGCTGGCTGTGCTTAACGGCGTGCTCTGTGCAGTCGGAGGCTTTGATGGCAATGAGTTTCTCAACACCATGGAGGTGTATGACCCAGAGAAGAATGAATGGAGCCCGTTTATAGAGGCATTAACTAAGAACTGAAGGGTGTCTGGATCTCTCCTGTTCTCAAACTGACTGATTTACTGATGTTCATCTGTTTAGGTGCTGAGGAGAGATACTGATAGATGCTTGTATAAAGTTGCCCAAAGCAACATAAAGCCTTTGCACATTGCATAATTACTATGTAAATAGATTTTTCATTCTCTCTTTCTCCTTTTTTTTTTTTTTTTTTTTTTTTATTATTGCTATCAAAGCCAGAAGTGATTTTGATATGGTTAATGTCATGAGAACATGTTCATTAGACTTCTATAATGTGAACTGTGCTGAAGGTTCAATGCGCAATGCTTAGTTCATCATGAATGGTTTGACATTGATTTAATGCCTTGCTTATTGAAGATGAGAATTATATATGTATAGCTGGAAAGTCTTAGACCACAGAATACTTAAAGCTCATCTTAAATGGAGCCATAATTTTTCAGTGGGATTGTATCCTTTGCCTTTTTATAGCGCTTTTTTTATACAACTTATGTAAGTGTCTGTAACATGTAACCCTGACAAGAAGTACATTCCAGTTATGAATGAATCTGCAAGCTGCAGGCTTGTTTTTGCAAAGATGCTTATCTATATCTATATCTAAAAAGCCAATGATGATAATGCCACTTTTAACACCAATTAATGTTCCATCTCATTCATTTCTGTATTTAAAACTGTTAGACCTGATTTCTAAATGAATTATTGTCTTTTGGTACAAAACAATTAGCAAATATTAATAAACCATTTCAACTTGGAGTGATTCGAGTTTCAAGTTTCATCCATACTTTGTGCTTTAAAAAAAAAAGTTTTTCTTTAAAAAAAATACTTTTTTTTTTTTTCTTTCTTTGTGAATTAATCTTAGTAAAACATGCCTGTTTGCCTGCATGTCTCTCCAAAGGGTTAGTTCACCTGAAAATGAAAATTCTGTCTTAATTACTTACCCTCGTGTCGTTCCAAACCCGTATAAGACCATTTTTAGAACACAAATTAAGATTTTTCTGATGAAATCTGAGAGCTTTCTGACCCTGCCATAGACAGCAACGCAACTACCACGTTTAAGGTCCAAAATTTAGTAAGGATATTGATAAAATAGTCCATGTGACATCAGTGGTTCAACCTTAGTTTTACGATGCTACAAGAATGCTTTACAAAAATTAACAAATATAGCAGTGATAACCAGGGTTCATGCGCTTTAAGACATTTCATCACATAGGAAAAAAGACATTACGTATTATTAGCAAGCCTTACGTGTCGTGAGTTTGGAAAAGATGTCTCATTCCGTTCAAGCTATAGCCATTTTAGTAAAAGTGACCCTGCCACTTTGGAACGTTTTGGCATCTCTGGTTCCGATTGGACGAAAAACTTAGGACTAGGTTGCAAAAGTAGGTTTTTTTAAAAAAAAAAAGCTAAATACCTGAAAATTGAAGGACGAATTCGAGGTGTGCATTTTGTCCGCCGTGAGCCAAGAATTCCAACGATATAAGACCATTTAGGAGTTATTAGCGATTTCATACTTTTCATTGCTGTAGCACCCCTGTCAGGCCGAATGGGACAAGCCCAGGTGACGTTATAGATGGTGTGAGTCCTACCCATCCCTCCAAGTTGCAAGTCTATATGACTTACAGTTTGATCTATCAGATCAGTTTTACATGGAGATTGTTGATTCTTGGCCATTTGAACAATTACAATAGAGTTTCATGCAGATTACAAGCTGAATTATGTACAGAAGTAGTGGAGAGCCCTGTGCCGGTAAAATTAGTGCAAATCGGTTGCTTGGCAGTTGGCCTACAGGTCACAATGTGCCACATTCACAAAAGAGCAGCGCAGTCCTAGTTCCTAATATCTGTGTCTATGTTTGGACAGGCCACTCTAGGTAAATAGGTCAATCAGTGTCACTGTGAAATAAAGGGATGGTAGAAGTCAATGACTCTAAACAACTGTTTGGTTACCAACATTCTTTAAAATACCTTCTTTTGGGTTCAGCAGAAGAAAGAACATCATACAGGTTTGGAACAACTGGAGGGTGAATATTCATTTTTGGGTGAACAATGCCTTTTAGTAACAAGAATATTTTTTCATGGTTTTAGTTAACTATAATAACCTTGATATGAACAGATAAACACAGATCAGGCAGAGCATTATGACCACCTTCCTAATATTGTGTTGGTCCCCCTTTTGCTGCCAAAACAAAGGTGTGCTGTGGTATCTGGAACCAAGATGTTAGCAGCAGATCCTTAAAGTCCTGTAAGTTGCGAGGTGGGACCTCCATGGATTGGACTCGTTTGCTCAGCACATTCCATAGATGCTCGATTGAAATCGTCAACACCTCAAACTCATGCTCCTCAAACCATTCCTGAACCATTTTTGCTTTATGGCAGGGTGCATTATCCAAGTGAAAGAGGCCACAGACTCAAAAGTAACATCCACATGGATGACAGGACCCAAGGTTTCCCAGCAGAACATTGCCCAGAACATCACACTGCCCCTACCGGCTTGCCTTCTTCTTATAGTGCATCTTTGTGCCATGTGTTCCCCAGGTAAGCAACGCACACACACCAAGCTGTTCATGTGATGTAAAGGAAAATGTGATTTACCTTCTCCCATTGCTAAATGGTCCAGTTCTGATGCTTACGTGCCCACTGTTGGCGCTTTTGGCGGTGGACAGGGGTCAACAAACTTCGAAGCACTGTGTATTCTGACCTTTCCATCAGATCCAGCAATTAACTTCTTGAGCTACAGTAGTGAGCTCTTGAGTGAGCCTTGGCCATCCATGACCCTGTCACCAGTTCACAAATGTTCCTTCTTTAGAGCACTTTTAATGACCACTGCAGACCGGAAACACCCCACAAGAGCTGCAGTTTTGGAGATGCTCTGACCCAGTTGTCTAGCCATCACAATTCGGCCCTTGTCAAACTCACTCAAATCCTTATGCTTACACATTTTCGTGCTTCTAACACATCAACTTTGAGAACAAAATGTTTACTTGCTGCCTAAAATACCCCACCCGCTAACAGGCGCCAAGATGAAGAGATAATCAATCAGTGGTCATAATTGTATGCCTTATCGGTGTATATAGTTCTTAAATTATTCTACATTAACTAAAGGAAAGAACATTAACGTCATATATTCCACTGCTTGGGTTCTTTAGAAGGACGTATACTTTTGAATAACTTCTGTAAATATGTGTAGACTAGAGAGCCACAGGATGTAGTGACTCATATGGAAACCACAAAGTATTACCACCCTGCAAGAACGGCATTCTAATCTATTCAAAGTTAAAATGCCATTTTCTATACTCTGAAAAATGACTGGTATTCTGAATGTTCAGTATAAGTAACAGAATTAGGTTTACAGTTGTCTGCAATATAAAAAGCAAATATTACAGCATACTAAACCCTTTCAAACAGGGGATTATGTAAGAGCCATGCAATTTTTCATAGTTGTGGTCTGTTACATAAGTCTGGCAGTGCCTGTGAGCACAGGTTTTAAGGACTCTTATGCATAACGGCCTCAAATGCCTTGTTTTTTACTGACACTGCTATTTAGAGACTGTCTGATGTTCTTTCACTCGTGCCAGGATGTATGTGCTGGCAACCAGCCCCAAAACAGGTGTGTGATAAACAGGAAATTATACGTTTGTAGTTTGTGGCCCACAAAGTCACACTCTAGTAGATGTGAGGTTAATTGTTGACCTCTCCTCTCTTTAACAGCCTTTGAAGACGTTCCTTTAAAACCAATGAACCTCCTAGTCTAAATTAAACTACATCTTTCTGTAGATGTATTAAGAACTTTTATTCATTCAGTCATTGCTGGTTCCAAAAACATTATGGGAATGTTATTTTATGGTCGTAAAAATAAAACCTAAAAAGAACATGTAATGTTATTATTTGGTTCCCCAAAACATTTTAAATATATCAGTATTTTAACATTGGTATGGTTTTGGTTAAAAACTAACTATAAAGAATGTTCCTAAAAATATTACCAATAGGACAATGTTCTAAGAAATTCCTTTGGATTATTATGGCTGATTTAATCAGATTCACATAGGCAGTGTGATTATAGCTTTCATTTTTGACAGCCACACTAAATCAAGTATCCATGACTTATTTAGACAGGATACTGGCACGAAGGACAACTACAGTCAGTACATTTGCATCATGTGACCTTCCTTAGTTCTTGAAGCCTGACTGTGCAGCTCCACCCTCAAGCAGAGCATGTTGTTACCAATATTTATCTTTGCTAGGAATTAAAGCAAACTAGACAAACTACCTGTATCACCAGCGGCCCTGATTTACAGTACTTTTCCAGAGTTCTGCTAAAATGTGAGTGAATGATTCGTTGAATAATGCAATAATGACTCATCCAGTATATGAGTAAACTATTAAGAAGTTTACACACCCGCACTGCCAAAGGTAACGGAAACTGGACACAGTGGTGGATGGAGGAAGAGGGGAAGCAGGCATTGTATTTTTGTCAGTAGGCAGAAAATATCCTCCAGCTGGATTACTTGTTTATACATTTGACACAGAACATGTTCTGTGTAAATATGGACATCTTGCTGCTTTTTCAGCAACTGTTTAGAACACACTATAGAGCTTATTTTAGCTTGATAGCGATAGTTCATCCAAAAAATGAAAGTTCTGTCATTAATTTCTCACCTTCATTCATCTTCAGAACACAGATTAAGATATTTTTGAAGGAATCTGAGAGGTTTCTGACCCTCCACAGACAGCAACGTAACTACCACGTTCAAGGCCCAGAAATTTATCTTAGGTCTATATGACTTACAAACACATCAATTTGCTTCAGAAGGTCTTTATTAACCCCTCTTAAAAAACAACTTGAAATCAGTGTTAATTTTGACAGCAAATGCCATTTAGTTTTAGTCATATTTTAGTCATCTGAATTGTTTTTATTTTTAAGTCTAGCTTTAGTCGACTAAATATTGCTGCTATCCCTTTAAAATCGAATGCACGAATGCAATGGATGCAATGTACTGGTAAACTTTCGCGCTACTGTTTACGTTCATTAAGACCTAATCGGCTCTGTTTACGTGAATGCTAGTCAAAACGGACAATTTGAGATAATTGTATTTCTTAGTTCATGCAAAGCGAAAGAGTGTGAGACGGGCTTTCTGTGTGTATGCGTCGTGTCCGCGCTCAGAAAACAAGACCGAATTGAGTTCTCTCTTGCGTTGTCAAATTTATCCATATGTCTCCACATATTGACATTTTTGAATGTTTTATAAGACGTGCAGCAAGTGTATTTAAGCGTGTGTCCCGCCGGTTTGTACGCATCTAACCTCCTACTACGAAACAGATTATTCTGAAAGAATCTCTTTCCAAATCATCCCAAATCATCCCAACATTTCCGTCCAATTTTTATTTGTTGACGAAAATGCCAGTGGATTTTTGTCATAGTTTTTGTCATTCAAGAAGAATTTTAGTTCATTGTCGTTTCGTTTTCATCTGTGAAGTTTTTGACGAAAATTATTTGTCAACTAAATTAAGGCTGCTTGAAATGTTAAGTTGTACTAAGTGACAACTAAACATTTTAAGTTGAATCAACTCAAGTATCTAAGGCAGCAGGGCAACAAACTATTTTAAGTTGACTCAACAAATTGATTTTTACAGGGGGTTAATAAAGGCCTTCTGAGGCAACTTGATGTGTATGTAAGTCATATACACCTAGAATAACTCTCTGGACCTTGAACGTAGTAGTTATGTTGCTGTCTATGGACGGTCAGAAAGCTCCAGATTTTTTTTTTTTTACAGTGTGGAGCCTTGGGGAGCACTTTTTATGATGGATGGATGCACTTTATTGAACTTCAAAATCTCAACAGCCATTTACTGCCATTATAAAGCTTGGAAGAGCCAGAACATTTTTAATATAACTCCAATTGTATGTCTGAAAGAAGAAAGTCATATACACCTAGGATGGTTTGAGGGTAAGTGAATCATTCACATTTTTGGGTGAACTATCCCTTTAAAGACAGAAACTCTTTTATTTACAAACACTTGAGTTAGTTATGTAGCATGACTCCAGTCCAGTCCCAGAAGACAACTTATTATGCAGCGTGTGGTTTCAGTTCAGATGAATCCTCTATGCTCAAGCTGTTAAGCATCCACATCCCATGGGTGAAAAAAGTCCTTTTGGGACTCATTACTAACTATGCAGACTGTCCAGAGAGTGGAAGTGAGGAACATTTGTTCTAATGGATGTCCATATCAATGTTCACATCACAACTGACATGATTATTGCTGTAAAAGAACACCTTCCCTAATGAACACTGAATAGACCTACATATATTCCAGTTACATGTATGTCTAAAAAAATATTTATTGCAATTATGAAATATATTCTTTGTGTAGTGACTAAAAACTTCCGATATACACTACCAGTCAAAAGCTTTTTGATGTTTACGATTTTTAGTTGTTTTTTTTTAATATTGCAGGCCTGCATTTATTTGAACCAAAGTACAGCAAAAAACAGTACAATTCTGAAATATTTTTACTATTTAAAATCTATTTGAATATATTTTAAAATGGAATGTTTTCCTGTGATAAAAGCTAAAAGTGTCACATGATCCTTCAGAAATCAATCTAATATGCAGATTTGCTGTTCCTGGAAACATTTTTATTATTATTATCCTCAGTATTCAAAACAGTTGAGTACGTTTTTCTCAGGATTCAAGAACGGGTATTGTTTTGGTTTTAGGACAACTTTTATGAAAGGTTTTGATCCACTTCAAATGTTGACTACTGTATATCATTCAAAAGCTTATAATGTTACAAAAGATTTCTATTTCAGATAAATACTGTTCTAAACTTTCTATTCATAATAATAATAATAATAATAATAATAAATGTTTGTTTGAGCAGCAAATCAGAATATTAGAATGATTTCTGGAGGATCATGTGACTGGAGTAATAATTGAGTTTTGACATCACAGGGATAAATTACATTTTAAAATACATTCAACTAGTTGTTTTAAGAAGTCAAAATATTTAAAAATGTTATTGTTTTTGCTGTACTTTGAATTAAATAAATGCAGTCTTGGTGAGCAGAAGAGACTTCTTTAAAAAACATTAAAAATCGTACTGTTCACAAACGTTTGACTGGTAGTGTATTTTAATTATGCCTTGTTACATAGAACTGTTGAACTGTTAGTCATTAACTCTTTCGGTTTTCTTTTTACAGTACGTGACTCAAACAATAACTACTTTCCTTTGAATGTGAAAGCAACAGGTATAAATTACATATAAAGGTCACATTAGGACAAAATTCCTCACACCATGCTAGAAAATCTGCATATTTGTCTGCGTCATAAATCACATCTATACAGCGGCGCAGACATAAAGATAAGCTCTCCGATTTCTTTAAAAGGACTTTGTGTACGTGTGGTACATGATCTGCTTGAGAACTGGCTTCAGGCTGTCACGTGATCTGTAGTGAACACTGCGTTCCTCGGATGCAGGAAGTCAAACACCACCTTGTAGCAACTGCACACCAACAATTGTCCCAAATGCCCAAATGGTGGCACAGTGCCCAGGCGCTCAGATTTGGCCTGAGAGATTCTGTCACCCCTAAACAAAAGCACGAAAGTGTTGGAGAGCATTTACATAGAGCACACCAATCACAACACAGCACATTTTGTACTTTTGTCTCATTGGCTGTGGAGGCTTAATTTAGAACAGACTGACACTTCTTTCAACGACAACAATAAGGTTTTGTAGCTTGAACATGAAGAATATGCCTGCATGTTCTTAACAACAACATTAGCAGTTATAAACTAAACAGTCAGTCCAGGAACATAATACATTTTGTGAAGATAGATGGCAGCAGATGCATGCAGAGGATCAGATAGTTCAGAGAACTTTGTTTACACAGAGAATAGTTCATCAGTAGTGGTGTGTAAATGGACTGTAAAGAAGCATTTCCTGAAGTTTCCTTTTCTAGATGCTGAGAGAAACACAAGAACTTAAATTGCTCAAATGAGATCCCTCTCTAAATAACCTCAGGCCATATATGCTATATTAGTATTTTATTATGTTTTATAAATTATACTCTCTATCTGTTTGTATAATGTCATATATATTATGGACATAATGATTTTTAAAGCTAATCATATTTTCTATCCCCTAAACATAACCCTCACAGAAAACCTCACACAGTTTAGTATGTTTTTTTTAAGCCATCTGGGTTACAAGGACACAGGAAGTGTCTTTATAAACCATGTTTATGTTGTAGTACCCATGTCATTATACATATTAGTCTCCTTAAAAGCCATATATTCAAGCACACACAGACCATATACTAAATATTGATTAATATTTTATATAAAAAATGTATCATATATTTCATTTTATATATAAGATTCATGTTATTAAATGGATAGTTCCTGAAGACAGAAATTCCTGAACATTGGGTTGAGAGGGTTATTTAGGCTATAGATTATGTATACATTATACAATGTTAATTATTTTACCAAAATAAGAGGGATCATACAAAATGCATGTTGTTGTTTTTTAGTACTGACCTGAATAAGCTAGTTCACATTAAAGATGTTTACATAATCCACAAGAGAAAATAATATTTGAATTCAAAAAAATACCCCATTCAAATGTTTACATATGCTTGATTCTTAATACTGTGTTGTTACCTGAATAATCCACAGCTGTTTTTTTGTTTTTGTGATAGTTGTTCATGGGTCCCTTTGAGTTTGTCCTGAACAGTTAAACTGCCTGCTGTTCTTTAGCAAAAATACTTCAGGTCCCACAGATTCGTTGCTTTTCTAGCATCTTTTGCATATTTGAACCCTTTCCAACAATGACTGTATGATTATAAGATGCAACTTCTCACAATGAGGAAAACTGAGGGACTCAGTTGCAACTGAAAACTTTTTGAATTGAAAGGTCAGGGTAAATGTCTATAGCTTCTGAAGGGCAGTACTAAATGAAAAAATAAGATATTTAGGCAAATTAAGTAAAAATGTACACGTTTTCATTTTGTTCAAAAGTTTACACCCCTTGTCTCTTAATGCATTGATTTTCCTTCTGAAGCATTAGTGAGCATTTGAACCTTCTTTAATAGTTGCTCAATGTCAAAAGATGGATCTCTAAATCATACAGTCATTGTTGGAAAGGGTTTAAATATCCGAAAGATGCGTGAAAACCAAAGATTTTGTGGGACATTGAAGGAATTTTCTGAAGAACAGTGGGCAGTTTAACTGTTCTGGACAAACAAGGGACTCATGAACAACTATCACTAAACAAACAAACAAACAAACAAAAAAACAGCTGTGGATCATTCAGGTAACAACACAGTTTTAAGAATCAAGTGTAAACTTTTGAACGGGGTAATTTTTATAAATGTAACTATTATTTTCTCGTGGACTATATGTAAGCATCTTTTATGTGAAATAGCTTATTCAGGTCAGCGCTAAATAAAAAATAACATGTATGATCCCTCTTATTTTGATACTGCAAAATGTAAAATTTTGACCACACTCTATATTAAAGTACTAATATTCAGTGTTGGGGAAAGTTACTTTTAAAAGTAATGCATTACAATATTGTGTTACTCCCTAAAATGTAACTAATTGCGTAACCCCATTACTTTTCATAGAAAGTAATGTGTTACGTTACTTTTTCCTCATCTGGGCTGGGCTTGATTTTTTGTTTTGCTATTTGTATTATTAAAATGCATATCACTGTTTTTATTAACTTTGAGGAATACTGAAATTGTTTTTGTGTAAGTGAGATGAGTACGTTCGTATTTAGTCTAGGGGTGTGCGATATCGTCTGCGATAATATCGTAATTGTTGTTTTAACGATGTGTGATTTGACATTATCGAGTATACTGCAAAAAATAAACAAACCACACCTACATAAGGCATGCATAAAGCTACATTAGGTGATGAAGGCTAGTAATGCGTTCTTTCACTGCATGATTCGGTCTATTAAAATGCATTTAGAATGATATGGGGGCTGTATTAACAGATTTCATATAGTTCATATCACATGAGGAGTACCGTTTTTTCCTTTAAAAATCAGCATGACTACACATGTGATGTTGATTTTATACATCAGTTCACTAAACAAGAAGTTAGTATTATATAAAAGACTTACGTTTTAGACAGGATATTTCCCGTTTTTGCTCATTTTCGCTAACAAAAATCATTCCAAACACAGCCAGAGCACTGTGTTTCGTTCTTGAATGAACCGTTTAAATGATTCGGTTCAATTGCAATGACTCACTTATTAACAACGACTTACTGACACCTGCTGGCGGTTTTAAATTCACATTTTCGGTATCCGAAATAATTTCAAATAAAGCTGCATTGATATGTATAATAACAGTCTATGGTAAATACATCTAAATACCACTTTTGCAACTTCGGCAAAGAATGATTTAAATTGTTTGGTAACAGCTTGTGTATGGCTATTATAATTGATTAAATGTTAGAATTTGGCTCAAATGATGATTCACACTTTTAGACAACATGGCAAAGGTAAAAATGCCTGTAAAAGGTAAAAATGTTATTTAAACTTATTGGAAAAGAATAATTTCTATCACTAATGTGAACTGACCACATAGAATATGAAGTCATTCTTGAGAAGTGGGACAAAACATGTCCACCAATTATAACTGTTATTAGTTTTAAAAATAAAAATATTTTTAAATTATAAATGTTATGGGGATTAATAATAGAATGTATTTAACATAATTATCCCCTTCAGTTTAATTTTATCATTATTATGTGAAATCTATGACACTTCTTGTCTTCTCACTACATCTAAAACAGTGTCCCCACAGAGAAGGATTCATTCATTCATATGCTATAAAATGGATAAAAATGTTTTTTCGTGATGAAAGAGAGCTTGTTTTATCAAAAACAACACTTAATAATATATCATATCAAAGCAAGGTTGTTTTTCAATGACACATGCATGTTTAATAAGGTTTCGAAATTTTGTCCTCACTTTTTGTCAACACCGTCAGATATTAAATAAAATGTAATAAAATCAGGAAATAGTGTCATTCTAAAGTACCCCACTGCCACAGTGCTCCTCTGCAGAGTACATCAGTGTCAGACAGACTGTGCTAAGTTTTATAGTTTTAGAATATTTTAAATTCTAATGTTAATATTTCCTGTGTCACAACCGTAATATGTCAACACCATCTTCCAATTTCTGGGGAAATTATTTGAAATATTTAGATCATTTCATTTTCCAGAAGCAGGTTCCATTAGCCTCTAGCATCAACAGAAAAAAACAAAATGGCTACTACATGAACTCCATTTGTTTTGTGAAAGAAATGCAAATTTGTCAACACCGTCAGATGTCACCACCATAAGATTTTGTGTTTCAATGATATATCAAAATACTTAAATGTGACACCTGAATAGAAGCTTCAAAAACAATAACATACTGGCTGTTTGTTGTGTTTGTTTTAATACAGTAATTGATTGATTCAATGCATTTGATAGTTAAAATGACTACAAAAGTAAGGTTTTGGTCAACTCCGTCAGATTTGTCACCTCCGTCAGATGAATATTTTGACAATAATTCATAATGATATTTTATATTTGTTGTTGAATTGTTGGTCACATGTTAAAGTGTAATCTGTCTGCTAACTTGAGAATGTGTTTTGAAATGTTAAATACATCTAGAATGCTGTTAAAGATAAAGATAAAATTATATTACACAGTCCAAGTTAAAAAGCACATTTTGTTAAAAGAACAGAAAGGTTGGGAGGTTGTATCAAAGCATATTTCAGGATCTTAGTGCATATAAGATACATAAATGTGGTTTCATTTGTCTGAGTTTTGCACCCTGTTTTGTCCCACTTCTCAAGAATGACTGGAATAACAAAAACATTAGGGGTCAGCACTGTAGTCCTTAAGCACAATAACACACACAGCAAAATATTGTCTAATTATCGTTATCTGTAAAATCCCAGAAAATATCGAGATATTATTTTTTGTCAATATCGCACACCCCTAGTATAAACGCCTCTGCACTTACTCTCACTTATTTCTCTCAATGTGGGGAAATGCTGGAACATTACACCGGAACTTTGTCATGCTGGAACAGGATTGTTGCTCTGTAACTGTTGCTACAAAACCAGAGCACACAATTTACTAGAAAATAAATGCGTCATCACACTAGGATTAGTGTTCACTGGAATTACAAGGAACAGCCAAACCTCTGCTCATCATATATATTGTATATAGAACGGTGAAACTGAAATAAAAAAGGAAAAAAAAAAAAAAACTGCAAAAGAACTGAAGTTCATGAGTCTGTTTTGCAGTTTGGTAGTGTAAGCTTTAATTCACAGAAGTGAATGCTGGTGCTGTTCTGAATTTCTAATTGCTCAGTGCAGTGCGTGTGGAAAGAGCCCGACGATGTTCTCATCCAGCTCTCTGAATACACACTTTAAGAGAAAGTAGTTGAAATAAGGTCATGACTGCCAGGGAATACCTGCTTAATGCTGCCATCTGCAAACCACTGAGAGGCAGGCGGTGACGTAAAGACCAGTGATTATTGACCAGCTTAAAAGCTCAGAACAGTTTAAAATGAACATCACCAGCATATTAATGTTTTTTTAATCTGATGCTTGCATCTCTGAAAGATGTGAGCATCAGATGAACCAACAACAAGCAAACATATACAGCATGAGCAGAAGACAAGTAACCTACTCAAAAACAAGGTTGATATTCATGCTTATATGCCTCTGATTTTGTCAAGCAGATTCAAACATCAACCTGACAGGTCCACAGAGATCATTTTTAACCTTTGAAAATGTCAGAGTGCTTAAGGTTATTTGGATGTACTGTCAGGGGCTTTTACAAATGCATGGCTCACCTTTGATGTGGGAGGCTGCAGCTTTTGGTCCTTTCAAGGGCAGCAGGGTGTTAGCGACCCCTGCCATGACCCCGGCCGCGCTGAGATTAAAACTGCCCTGAGAGCGCTAGTAAAAACACATTTGTGAGACTACAGTGAGGGTCAGCTGCCTCCTCGCTGCAAGGCTGTAAAATCCATTTTGAATGGATGCATATCAAACTATGCAGAACTGACATGTAAGACCCAACACAGACTGTACATGAACCACATGGCCTGACTTGTCCTTCTTGACATTTAAATGACATAAAAACTTATGTAAGAAACACAAAGAAAGAGATGCTGTTTGTTGTTTCCATTCAGTCACAAGGGCAGCAAAATGCATAGTATTTGAAATTAAAAAGCTGTATAAGCAGGAGAAGCCACATGCATCATGTGTTAGTAGAACTTGTAGAGCACACAGAAGAATAAACCACATTAAGTCTCAAATGTCAAAAGTCCACTCCACAGAGACAAATGAAAGAAGGAAACCATAGGAACAAAGGGAAGGAGACGACAGTTTTTGGGCACAATGCAACCACGATGGAGTTGAGGAACAAATTAAACTGAAAGCATACAAACCTGTGGTTGAAAATCAACAAATTAGCGGAGTTCTGCATGACCTGAACGATAAAATATACAGCAATGACTTTGAGAAACAGTGATGTATGAGCATAAATGCAACCATTTCAATACCGTTTAAATAAATAGCTATATGAATAACAAGTATAAACCGTTAACTGATGAAACGTGAAGACAATAAACGACTGCAACTATATATGGTTTATGTGTGTTTTTCAAGTCTTCTCCAGGTAATGATTAAAGTATATGAATGATACAGTGGTAATTGACAGCATTAATTAAGTAGGCTACAGAACCTATAAAATATATTTTCTGCATTATTCTGTATTATTCTCTTTCTCTCTCTCTCTCTCTCTCTATATATATATATATATATACCATAACATACACTATAATATTTTGGTATATATATATATATATACACCAAAATATTATAGGAAACTAAAACAAATTATCTGTTATTGTCCAGTAGTTTATTTAATTTATTAGCCAATTAAAAGTAAAAGATTTTGTTTGTTTTTATTATTATTTTTTATTAATTTTTTTTTGTCAATTAGACATACATAAATATTATAATTATAATTATTATTATTATATTAAATTTGACATTTCTGTCCCCCGCACTTCTGAAATGAATGCTACTCCCCTGCACTTTAACATAACTGAATATAAAACTTTAGATTTATACCGTATTTATCTTTATTTGGGGATCAAATATTTTGCGGCTCCACAAGAATTTTCTTTGGCGAGAAAGGGGCCAAAATGGCTCTTTGTTCATTAAAGCTTGCAGTTTGTTACTCGGCTGCCTTATAATTTTAAGTTGAATCAACTCAAATATCTAAGTTGTCACTTAGTAAAACATAACATTTCAAGTTGACTAAACTTTTTTTTTGAGTTGACTTAAAATGTTAAGGCAGCCGAGTAACAAGCACAGCTGTTTAAAAAGCAATTTTTTAGTTTAGTCAACTTGAATATCTAAGTTGTCACTTATACAACTTAACAATTCAACTTGAATAAACCTATTTACGTAACAAATTATTTTAAGTTGACTCAACAAATTGTTTTTTTACAGTGCACACACTACCAACACACATTTATGTTCAAACAACACACAAAAGTATAACTGACCACTTTAATGCACTTTATGTTATTAATAACAAGTGGAATATATTTTCGTTATGTCAATATGGTACAATTTTATCCTATTTAAATCAATGCCTTAAACGTGTTAGGTCTAAAAGTAATCCAAAAGTAGTCTGATTACATAACCAAAAACGTGTAATGTAATGGATTACGTTACTAGCTACAGTTTTTTGTCACATAATTTGGAATTGTAATGGATTACAATATAAAAGTAATCTACCCAGCTCTAGTGGTACCATGGCAGTTATTATGCAATGTTAAAGCTTTCATACACAATATACACTGTACTGTTTGAGTCAACAGTTTGGGTCTGTAAAATTTTGTAAATGTTTCTGTCTCTCTTTTACTTACTAATGAAAGTGCAATAAAATTATTGTATTACAATGAAACCGCTATATATTGTAAAATGTAATTTTGATTGTAATTTCTTTTCTTTACATTCAGATTATGCCATCATCATGTAAACTTAAGATCCTAATAAAATGTAATCCTCTGTAAACCTCAAAATATCCATTTTCATGTTGTACTATATAATGTTACAATGCCTAAATTCATTGATTTTGGTCTCATCAATTTTTTTTATTATTGGCCTTTTATTGATTATTAGCCAGAATTTAAAAATTTGTATTAGTTTTACTGCACAAACTATTTGCAAACATTTTTTATTTTAAGTTAATCATCTATATTGTGGTATGTCTTTAAACCATGAAAACCATTATTACATTACTCCTTGACTTGAAGCACTAGCGCCATCTGCAGGAATTGTGTTGTTGCTACTCCACTGAAGCAGTGGCATGACAAAGCCTGACACCAGTATTTGCATACATTTTTTATTTATTTTCCAAACAAAGAACGCTGTATACATTTTTTTTTTCCTCAAACAACAACATGAACTCAAATGTATGCCAAGGATGTCAAACTAAAAGTACTTCATGCTCTAAAAAGTTTTTCCATGTCTTAGATGTCTATGAAACTATTAAAAACTGGGTCCAAATGTACAACTGCCAACTTATGTTTTTCTGAAATGGTACTGTAATAACTGTAACAATGGTGTCAATATACATTTTCCAGGTAGTTATTCTATAAAGTGATGTAATATGTACAATCCCCGAAACATCTGACGACCAACACAGTAGTACAGACTAGTGACATGACAGCGTCATGTGAACTAAGCCATCACATTGTACTGGTACACAGTGGAATGATGCAGTCTTATCAGTGAAGAAATGTTGCTGCTACAGGAGTGGTGTGTCTGAAATGCACTTAAAATCTCTTACAGCTCTGCGAACGTCATTGGTCAAATCTGATATTAAAGGACAGTGCCACTGGCTACAAAAGCCACCTTCTTACAGTCTTTCATGGAGCACTCTGTGTTTTCCTTGTGGTGTTCCAGATGCATTATCCATTTTGTAGACTAAAAGTTTGGCTTGTTGAAGGCAACGTCCGAGTCCTCTGGACTCCAAAAGGACTCAACATGTAACAATGAAATGATTGTGTCAACTGAAAATGGATAGAGAAAAAAAAATTCCACACCGGTTTGACTTCCATGGCCCTCCCACCCCACTCCCACTGATCAACCCTGGTTTCGTTCCCATACAAAAAGACAATAAAAAAACAAATCAAAGCAGCCACAGTTATTGAGAAGCTGGGGCTCCAGAGACTAGTATACTCCAGATGAGGAGGAACAGCGAGAAAAAGACAGAAAGAAACAGGGAGAAGAGAAGGATGAACCATCAGTCTGTCCCGGGTCAGCTCAGACCCTTGTGTCTCACTGGATTTATTTGTGCTCCTTCGTTGGGGCAAAGTACAACTCCATGGGCTTGTTGACTTTCCAGTACTTCTCGCTCACCAACTCCAAAGAGAAAGAGCCATTCAGGACCTGTAAGGGAATAATGAACACTGTCATATTGAAGAAATGCATGTTTGACAATCACCACAGTTTAAAAGAATAGGAGTTTTAGTTTATGTGATGTCACATCTGTACCATCTCTATCGTTCCTTCTTTTGACAGGTGATCAATGCAAAATGCAAAACTGACAAGCTTGGTTAAAACTGGCGTGACATCTAAGTAGAAGTACAAATGATCAGAAAATGATTGTCTGACCATATTGTGCAGCCCTAAATGAAGCAGCACCAAAACTTACTGTGAACTGGTTGTTTGCTGTTGGGATGTAGATGGTGTACTGTTTTTCGCTGGCTGCTTCTACATTGATGGGGCTTGCCTCTCCGTTCTTGCGCATTTCCTCCAAAGCCAATCTGACGGCCAAGTATTTGGAGAGGTGGTCCACTGTGGCGTTCCCCGAAGTCTTAATGTACCTGGAAACAAATTCCACATTTAACTTCAAACTAAATAAAGTGAACCAAAGAAACCTGCTTAAAATGCTGATAAATCAGTTAAAACTAATTGGCAATTAACTCCTCGCATGGAGTTGATTGACATGTGATCTGACCAATCATAACATAGAATTTGCCACTTTTGTCCAACAAATAAACCAGACAGTTGAATAGATTAACATCGGTGGACTTGAATTAGAAAAATTGTGTATTAACATCTTTTGTCAAGTTTTTCAAACTAAAACTAGTAAAGAGAAGATGATCAGTTCACATGCTTTGTCACGACATGCTAAAGAGCCACAAAATGGTATTTATTGTTAGAATACACAATTTAAAAGCTGAGACTGTGTTATATCTAAAGCAACCTGCTGTCTTGTCTGTCGTACATCTGTTATGAAACAAAGTCTCAGCTTTAAAAAACAGAACATGTGTGAACTGATCATCCTTTTCTTCTTTACTTAAAGCTTAAACCATCAGTGAACATCAGAACATATTTTATTCAAACCACGGAAAGGGTCAATTGAAAGTGAACTGGCTCACCTTGTCTGTGCTGCGTCTTCTTTCTCCATCAGCGTCGGATGAGGGCGGAACACCAGCTCAATCTCGCTGGCCCCGTCCAGTGCCATGTCTCCTCCTCCATTCTCTGTGGCATTGTCCATGTCCAGTCCCGAATCGTCTGAGGTTTTGGTTCGTTTAATGCTGGGTCCGGCCTCTTGGTTACTGTGGACTGATGCATTGCTGCAGTGTGAACTGTCCCCATTGTCCTCTGCCCCGCTGCCATTTTCAATCTGGTGCTTCTTCCCCCGCTGGAGTCTACAGCACCCCCATGGTGGAACGGTGGGAACACAATAACAAAAACAGAAAAAACAGCAAAATTAACATTCCGTCCAAAAAATAATATTCAATACAACTGTAAGCAGTGCTTACTGGGGTTCAGACACTTTAAGGCATTTAAGCACATATGAAAAATACATTATTTATAAGCCTATAACAACCTAAATCAATGATAAAAATTTTTTTTAAATGTTGGCAAATCCAGGTCATTTACCATAGAACATTTATGTCTGTTATAGCACCAGCTTTGGTCTGATCTCCCTAAAACTTTGCATGCATGTTTAGATTCACTGGTCGCATGTGCTCTCGAGGTTTTGCGAAGTTTTGAGTTTTCATTTAGGCTTTTGGGTGCATTTTTCCTATTAAAAAAAAAAAAAATCTGTTATAGCTTCCTAAAGGGTAATTGTAAACTTTTTTAAAACTTTGTAAACTTTTGATCATTACTGACCAGGGTCCATATTCATGAAAATTCTTAGTGCAAAAAGCTGCTCCTAGTGACAAATTTTTAGAAATGTGGGTGTTTCCTCTTAAAATGAAAGAAAAGAGCCTTGTAAAGAAAAAAGTAATTCAGAAAGCATCTTAACCCTTAAAAGAGATCTTAAGGTCCAAAATTGTTAGGAGTACAGATGAGGACTTAAGGCTTAAGAGTTTCTTTAGCAGTGAAGAAAATAGACAAAATATGAAGAGGGAGAAGAAATATGTTGTTTGCAATACATTACAATGAGTTAATAAAATGCTGCTACACATTAGATCGTGTTTGTGACTGATCTTAATAAAGACTTGTTAACATCACTGACATAGCACAGAAATGTCATAGTGTCAGAAATGGAAGTAATCAACAAATTAACTACATTAACATATTTGGCAACTGGAAAAATGCAACTATGCAGCAGTAATAATTTGGGTATGTCACAAACAAGCAAAGTGATCACACAAACAATGACCTTGTTAATTTTGTTTTAAATACATTAAGACATTACCAGCATGGTAAATAAAAAATAAAGAATGTGATGTGTGCTTATTAAAACAGGAAAAAAATACACCTATAATTTCAAAGTGAAGGCTTTTAATAGACCCTACACTTAAAAGTGATTTTTTATTTCCTGCTTGGACAACCAACCAATCACAGTCTTCAAAAGTCTGTGTCATAGCTAGCAATGAGGTCAGCCCCGGCTCCTCACTAAGATAATTTTTTTGTCTTTTCCTCACTCAGAGTTGCACTTAGATTGGTCCTGAATCACTTTTAAACTAAGACTCCTACACTGGATTTTTTAAGCTAAATTAGGAGCTTTCTGAGAGGATTCTTAGAAGCTTTAAGAATACGGGCCCAGGAGAGACTGAGCGAAAAACCAAGAACTAGTTCGCAAAAGTATTTTTTTTACATTTTTTTAATCATTTGTGACCCCGGACGACGAAACCAGTCTTAAGTGTAAATTTTTCAAAAATGAGGTTTATATATATTCTGAAAGTTGAATAAATAAGCTTTCAATAGATGTATGGTTTGTTGAGATCGGACAATATTTGGCTGAGATACAGCTATTTGAAATCTGCAATCTGAGGATGCAAAAAAATAAAAATACTGAGAAAATTGCCTTTAAAGTTGTCCAAATGAAGTTCTTAGCAATGCATATTACGTATCAAAAATTAAGTTTTTATACATTTACAGTACGAAATTTACAAAATATCTTAATGGAACATGATCTTTACTTAATATCCTAATGATTTTTGGCAAAAAAATTTTTTTGATAATTTTGACCCATACCATGTATTTTTGGCTATTGCTAGAAATATTTCCCAGCGACTTAAGACTGGTTTTGTGGTCCAGGGTCACATTTAACAAACGGTTTGACAGCAGTGGTTCTAGAGGCAAAGTTGTTTGGAATGAGGAGGTCTATTGTATGATACTAATATTATGCGTATGTGTGAAAAACCTGCAATACACAATAGTTTACGTCCTTAAAAAATGCGATATTGGCCCCCGGTGGCTGCTTTCAAATTCCTCACAGACCTTTAGGGCTGAGTCAAACGGGCCCACAAGTTTCTTTCCAATCGACCTCTGTTAACCTTGTCTAATAAGTTTTTTTTTTTTTTTTAAACGACCTCAGATTCAGCTGTTACATATGTGTTGTGAGCTTGGGAAAGATATCTCATTCCATTCAAGAGTTATAGTAAAGTATATTTTAGTAAAGGCGCCCCTTTCTAACATTTTGGCGTCCCTTTGCGAAGGATAGTCAAAAGTTAACTTTATTTTTGATAATTATTGATTGTCATTGTCCAGAAAATCTTCCTGCACTGGTTTGGTTCTGATCGGGTGAAAAACCTAGTAGGACTAGTTTGCAAAATATGTTTTCCAAAAAATGAGAAATGCCCGAAAATTTAATTTGTTCTAGGTGCTTTTCAACTGGCATGGCTCAAGGATTACCAATGACGAACGGTTTAGGCATTATGAACGATTTCATCCTTTTGATCACTGTAGCGCCCCCGTCAGGCCGTTTGGAGCAAGCCTTGTTGACGTTGTAGACTGTGTTAGTACTACCATCCCTCCAAGTTTCATATCTCTACGACTTACGGTTTGGTCTGCCTGATCAGTTTTACGTGAAGATTGCTGATCCTTGGCCATTCTAACAATTACAATTAGGGTTTCATCCCTAAATAACCTGTCAAGTCACAAGTGAATTAAGAACATGACAGCCATAGATAATAGATATAACACCAAACATGACAACTAAAATTAGAATAAGAATTCACAAATGTAAATATGAGAAAACATTTTCCACATGGATTCATATCAGACATCCAACCTGTTCATGGCCTGGATTTTTAGGCCCTCCTCAATACTGTGGCTGAGTGCCTGCTGGTTGTTGTGCTTGCTGATGCGGGCCAACACTCTCTCCTGGTGGGCTTCATACTCGTCTCTGCTGGGGTAGATCTTACTGATCAGGGCGTCAAAGTTGGGATCTGGACGGAGGGAGCGCTTAGACACCAGCTTCTTCCTGCATGTTGGACACTCCTTATTTCTGTGAACAAGAGAAGATACGGTTTAAAAACGTAAACGGAAATTGTGACCGTCTTCTCTTCTCTCCTGTGAGGTAAAACTGAAAATTTAGCAAGGAAGGCACTTAACTTACTGACATGCACAAATAAGTCATGTACACTACCAGTCAAGAATTTTAAGGTTAAGCCTCTTCTGCTCACTAAGCCTGCATTTAGTCGATCTACGCCAAAAGCAAAAGCAAAAGCAGCAGTATTGTGAAATATTTTTACTATTTAAAATAACTGCTTTGTATTTGAATACATTTTAAAATGTAATTTATTTCTGTGATCAAAGCTACATTTTCAGCATCATTACTCCAGTCTTCAGTGTCACGTGATCCTTCAGAAATCATTCTAATATGCCTATTTGCTTTTGCAAGAAACATTTATTATTATTATTATTATTATTATCATCATTATCATCAATTCTTAGAGTCTGTATATATATATATATATATATATATATATATATACACACTATAGACATTAATACTTTTATTTAGCAAGGAAGCGTTAAATTGATCAAAAATTATGGTAAAGACATAATGTTACAACAGATTTCTATTTCAGATAAATGCTGTTGTTCTGAACTTTCTATTCATTAAAGAAACCTGAAAAAAAAAATCTACTCAGCTGTTTTTAACACAATTATATATATATATATACACTATAGACATTAATACTTTTATTTAGCAAGGAAGCGTTAAATTGATCAAAAATTATGGTAAAGACATAATGTTACAACAGATTTCTATTTCAGATAAATGCTGTTGTTCTGAACTTTCTATTCATTAAAGAAACCTGAAAAAAAAAAATCTACTCAGCTGTTTTTAACACAATAATAAATATTTTTGAGCAGCAAATCAGAATATTAGAATGATTTCTGAAGGATTATGTGACTGGAGTAATGATGCTAAAAAATCAGCTTTGAAACCACAGGAATAAATTACATTTTTAAATATATTCAAATAAAAAGCAGTTATTTTAAATAGCAAAGATATTTCACAATTTTATTGTTTTTGCTGTACTTTGCATCAAAAAAAAAAAAAAGCAGGCTTAGCTGACCAGAAGAGACTTTTTTAAAAAAAAAAAAAAAAAAATACTGATTTATTTATTTGTGCATGTCATTAATTTAAGTGCCCTCCTTGCTAAATCTTTATAATTTGTCTAAATTCTTCTTTTACATTTAACGTTTTTTAACATTAAAAATCTTACTGGTAGTGTATAATATACACTGGAATATTCCATAAAATGTAATAATGTAATAATATATAATATTTAGGGCTGGTAATTTAAAGCGTTAATTAGATTAATTATGGTGAAAAATAACGCGTTAAAATTATTAACGCATTTAACGCACTTGTAGATGACAAATATGAGGCAGGGCAACAACTCACTGCATGATAGAGCCTAGAGAACGTATTTGGAATGTCCCTAAAATTCAAGATATGGGGCAAAAATGCCTCTGCTTAAGTTTTTGTCTCATATTTACATCATATAGTTAAGCAATAGGCTAAGTGCAATATCACACGAGTGCAAATGTGATGCCAATCTTATACAACAGTTCAGTAAGAAGTTAATATTGTGTTATTTTAGGCAAAATGTTGTCTGTTTATCACCTGTTTTAGTTTATTATTTAGAGTATCATTTCATTAAAGAAATACTTAGTGCAAATTAGTGATACCATCACGTATTCTTTCAAGTCACAAAGAATATGCACAGTATAATATCAATCTGAATACATAAAGCCTTTATATAACTTGAACTCACCCCGATCTGAGTGCAGTGATTATGCAGTCGGCACAGAAGCGGTGCAGGCACTCCTTGGTGGTCATGGTGTTCTTCAGCATGTCCAGGCAGATGGGACACATAAGCTCACTGTGCAAGCTGCGCGGGGACACAGCGATCTCCAGACCATCCGTGATGGCCTCCTACGGGTGCACAACACCAGAGAAGATGCACTGAGGGTCTACAACTAAACTACATATCCTAAAACCATCTCTCAACAGGGTTTCACTAAAATACTGTACCGTCAGAATGACCCTAAAAAATCTGAACATTAAACTGTGGATAATAAGTGGCAAATGAATTTTCTTACCTGTGGAGTTCTCTGTAATTCATAGAGACTGAGCTCCCAGGTCTTGCTGAGGGGTTGAACCCCATTCGTCTGGACCGTTTGTGTCATCTTTATACACTGTGTGCCCTTCACCTCTGTGGAAAAACAGCCAAAGATAACAGTATGACATGATGTGTCTGTTATGTTTTGGTGGGATGCTTTGTGTTTGAAGTCAAAATTCATACGTAAGATTTCCAAATTATAATAATTTCTAAATAATTTCTTTTTTTTAAGACAACGAGAACAGAGACGATCATTATGACAACTGACATCTGAGGGATGTTATGGTCTGTTGACGCTGGTTTAAACTGAAAGATCCCACGTTTTTAAGTCAATTAAAGTCTATCCATGTTGACTTTAATCATCAGCTCTGCAGTTTTGTTTTGTTTTTTAGATCATCATACTACAGTAATCGATTATTCTGTCTATCCCTGCAGGCACAGAGCTAGCAGGCTAAAGATTAGCTCCTGAAGGGACTTCTAACTCTTTGTGTCAACGAATACACGAAGCATCTGCCTACACGTACAAAATGCCTATTGCATGACTGTCCTTACTCTCCAGAAAAAAACGGATATTAAAAACCGCAAAACAATAACAACGGAAGCGAAAAAAATAAGGCGGAAAGGTTTTATCTCCTGCGCTGTCATGAAAACGTAGAGCTAACGTTAACGGCTAACTCTCTTTGCTAATCCAGATGCTGTATTTACAGGCTCCATTAAATCAATTATGAAGACATTATCGGCGAGATTGTGACATATAATACCCTTTGCGGTAATGTAAACGTCAACCTCGATAACCAGAAACCATATATTTCTGTAGAAACGTAGGTGTTTACATACTTACATCTCAATGTTATGAACAGTCTTCTCCCTGCCAGCGCGTTCTACTGAGCTCAATATGGCGGATTCACTGGGGTTGAATGAACTCTGGGAAATGTTGTTCGTCTTTTTTATTTATTCATTTATTTTATTTTTTATTATTTATTTATTTATTTATTTTTGAGTCACTTTATTAACAGTTAAAGTAATCAAAAGTAAAAATTCTGACATAAAAATAAAATTAAATTAAAATACAGCCTAGGGCCTAATTACCAGTCAAAATGCTGACACAAAAACGCATGACATTAAATAATCTAAATATTTGAAATGAAGACTCTAAATTATGAGGTAGCCTACTTTGTTCATAATTACACTAGTCAAAGGTTTTTGAACAGTATATTAAAGAAGTCTCTCTTTAAAGAAGCCTGCATTTATTTGATTCAAAGTACAGCAAAAACAGTAATTTCTTTTCTCTTTTTTTTACAGTTCAAAATAACTGTTTTCTATTTCAATATATTTTAAAATGTAAGTTATTATTCTGATTTTAAAGCTGGATTTTTTGCATCATTACTTCAGAAATCATTCTAATATTTTTATTTGTTGCTAAAAAAACATTTATTATTATTATTATGTTGAAAACAGCTGAATAGAATTGTTTCAAGATTCTTTGATGAACAGAAAGTTCAGAAGAAAAGCATTGATCTGAAATAGAAATCTTTTCTTACATTATAAATGTCTTTATCATCACTTTTAAACAATTTGAAGCATCCTTGCTAAATGTATATAATTTGTTCTCTAAAATATACTGACTTTATTATTATTATTTAGCGTAATATATTATAATTTTTGTGCATGACCTATAAGAGGAACACTAACTGCAAAGTGTGCCTCTAGGGGGGAGTAGAGTAATAACATAAGCCTTGTGGACAGCATCCCTTCCTTTCTTTCTTTCTTTCTTTCTTTCTTTCTTTCTTTCTTTCTTTCTTAATATGATTCATTCTGAATAACAACACACAAAATAAATGTGCAAAACTTTGCGTTTTCTTTGCGTGCATCTTGCTTTTTTATTCTGAGTAATTCCAACCAGAGGACGCGCCCTACGTTTATTTTCTTCGTTTTGCACTTTATAGACGGTCCCCTCGGCTGATTAAAACAAATATAAACTACGCAACTTCTTTTCTACATTCTAATACTCTTCAAATGAACTCTTTTATGTCATATCTTGCCAAACATTTAATAGGACTATACTTATTTTTAAAAAGTTTTTCAGTATATATATATTTTTTTGCGGTAAAATTCAAAGAGGTGTTTGAGATATATTGGAAAGATTCGTAAATACATTAATAAACAAACAAAGCAGTCTAACGTCAAAGCAGTGCTCTATGAAAATGGCCACAGCTGTTGTTCGGATGTTGACAGAGCAGAGAGGATAAGCGGGCGGCGCTGCAGTTTGAGGAAGTTTGAGATGCTCGAGTCACAGTTTATTTGCGCTCGTCATTATCTGACAGTCAAAATAGGCGCTGCGCTTCAAAACCGAATCGGACTAAAGGGAAAAAGCCTCATCTCGGGACCGCCGCGACAAACCACGCTGCACAATGGGAGCATCCTCATCCAGTCTGTTGGACGAGAGTAAAATAAGCTACATACGAGGTAAATGGGTTTCCATTTAGTACTAGAACGTCTATGGACATAACGGTTCTAGCTTTCTTATGTCTACTTTTAAGAGTATAACAGAATGGGATTTTCTCTGTGTACTCTTCTTTTTTCTCGTCCTCAAATTTCTTGCATTTTTTAAAAAGTAAAGCTCAGCGTCTAACCACTAAATTATTATATCATTATATCAGTTATTGAATGCAGTTGAACTCCAAAAATAACCTTAACTAATAATAACTTTAATCAGACATGCGTTTGACAACTAGTGCAGGAAATGTCGGTATGTTATACGGTTTGATTCAGAGTGCACACCCACCCAAACCTACCACACGCCCACCACACCTTTAACCCCACCTATCATCAGTTTACCCGCAGCTGAATGTAGCTCAGTTACTTGCATAGCGACTATGCAAGTGTATTTACATAAATAGCATAGGCTACTGAGTAATGAACCATGTACTTTGTTAATTTGACGACCTTTCTATAGTGAGTATAGTATACAGTATAAGTTGTAATTAAAGCAATAGTCCATGCAAAAATTAAAATATCCTGAAAAATGTATTTACCCCTCAGGACATCAAAGATGTAGATGAGTTTCTTCAGTAAAACAAATTGGAGAAATGAAGCATTACATCACTTGCTTACCACAGGATCATCTGCAGTGAGAGGGTGCCGTCAGAATGAGAGTCCAAAACAGCTGATAAACCCATGTCTTCAGATGTTCAACATATTGTGAGGAGAAAGCTGCATGCTTATAAACAAATCCATCATTAGCATAATTAACATTTTTTAATGTCAAACTGTTGCATCTGGCTAAAATACAAATCCTCTTGTTGTTGTTTCGAATCAGGAAACAATACAAAACACTACTAAACAAACTGGTGGATTTTGATGTGAGAAGACAACAAGAGGTGGACTTTTCCACTGGAGGAATTATGGCCAGAAGCAATGGTTTTGAGTTAAAATGCCTTGATGGATTTGTTTCTTATAAAAACATAGCTGTTCTCTTCACAAGACATTAATTGGACTGGAGTGGTGTGGATTACTTGTGTATTATTGTGATGTTTTTATCAGCTGTTTGGAATCTCATTCTGATGGCACCCACTCACTACAGAGGATCTATTGGTGAGCAAGTGATGTAATGCTACATTTCCTAAAATCGTTCTGATGAAGTATGAACACAATAAACACATAGCTACAATTATTTAAATATGATATTTAAATACAGCTCATATAAAGTAGGACATTTTAATGTGTGTAACATGGAGACTATGTTACCACAATTTCCTTTTTTTCAAAGATTTACATGTTCAGTTATGCATTCCACCGCTCTTCTGCAGCACTCTCAGAATCTCTGATATACTGCTTTTGTGAATGCACTAAAGTGTGTATGTGATTTGATTGGAATGTCACACATTCTGAGCGCATATACTGCAGAGAATGGGTTTCCTTCCCCTGATGGTGAGCACAGCTGTTCCTGCATAATGGGGATTGTTTTGCTCTTATTTCATCTGGCCAGCAGTGAACAGGAAGTATTGGACCAGAGTGGAAACTCATTCCAACATTCACTTCTCTTTACTGTTCAATCTTTTCAGCTGAATACTCCCATTTGTTTGCTCATTTCAAGTAATGTGAACATTGGATAAAAAGGTTGCATTGGCTAAGTTCTTCACAATTTGAAGTTAGGTTAGGATACTTAGGTTTGGTTTATAAGAAAAGTGCATTTCATTTTTAGTGTAATTTAATAAATGGCACATTCTAATGTCCCCAGTTGATGCTTAAAACAGGTGGACAGATAAAATGTATTATATTATGATCAAAGGAAAATGACACACTAATTATAATAGCTGACACTGTGACATCACATTTGTGTGGTTCAGCTGGTAAACTATTAGCAGAATGAGAGTCTGGGTTATAAACTGAAACAGAAAGAGCTTCAGTCTTGGAGTGAATACCGCCCTTGTGCTCCAAAAACTCAAGTTATTTGCCACGTCCTCTTGGCTTTTTTTTTGGGGCCCTGGCATGTATTTGCTCAGTGCTGTCCAATGTATACACATGCAGGTTAAATGAGGACTCAGATCACTCCGGGGTTTGTGCTGTCGTTAGAACGCTGCATGTTTGATTACATTTGTGTTCTGTCCCATAACTGTTAATTACACGCCACTAAACAGTCATCATTTAGATGAAAACATAAAGAATAGACATAAAGCAGTATAGGGGTGTGGGCTGACGTAACAGATGGTAAAAATCTAAACAGCACCAGCATATAAAAGCTGCACAGAATGTGTCCTTAATTATGATGCACTATTCACCACTCCCTCCTCTGCTAAACTCCGAAATGATGTCATGGGTTTTTGGCACTGACTAGGATTGATTTAGCTGAGTGGGGGCCTGATGTGCTCTGGACTCTCCTTTATTTGCTTTAAAGTGACCCATATGCTGCACAACTCTGAAAGTCAAAGTTTATATGTAGATAGACAGATAGATAGATAGATGAGCATAGTACAATAAATGAAATACACATAATTTACAGCATACTATGGATGTTTATTTCCACAGTTTATATCTTACAAGTCTGAGTAAAAATTAATTTTGAGATATAAACCAAGAATTGCAAGAATTGCAACCGGTGAGATACAAACTAAGAATTAACTCAGAATTAGGAGAATTGAAAAAGAATAGTAAGAACTCTGAATTGCGAGATACAAACGTAAAAAGTTACCAAAAAAGTTAATTGTGAGATATAAACAGAATTTTGAGAAAAATGTCAGAATAGATGTGTAAACTGAGATGTCACAGAAAAAAGTCACAGTTGTGATATGTAAAATCAAAATTACAAGAAAAACAATCACAATTGAGAGGTGTAAACTCAAAATTACAAGAAAAAAGTCAGAATTGAGAGGAGTAAACTCAAAATTTTTATCTCACAATTGTGATTTTTTTTCTTGTAAACTCAAAATTACAAGAAAAAAGTCAGAATTGAGAGGAGTAAACTCAAAATTTTTATCTCACAATTGTGATTTTTTTTCTTGTAAACTCAAAATTACAAGAAAAAAGTCAGAATTGAGAGGAGTAAACTCAAAATTTCATCTCATTATTGTGATTTTTTTCTTGTAAACTCAAAATTACAAGAAAAAAAAATCATAATTGTGAGATGTAAACTCAAAATTGCAAGAAAAAAGTCAGAATTGAGAGGAGTAAACTCAAAATTTAATCTCATTATTGTGATTTTTTTCTTTTAAACTCAAAATTACAAGAAAAAAAATCATAATTGTGAGATGTAAACTCAAAATTGCAAGAAAAAAGTCAAAGTTGAGAAGTGTAAACTCAAAATTACAAGAAAAATTTTTTAATTGAGTGGAGTAAACTCAAAATTGCAAGAAAAAAGTCTCAGCTGTGAGATGTAAACTCAAAATTACAAGAAAAAAAAATCAATTGTGTGATATAAAAATTTAAAATTGCAAGAAAAAAGTCACAGTTGTATGATGTAAACTTAAAATTACAAGAAAAAAGTCAGTTGTGAGATATAAACTCAAAATTGCAAGAAAAAGTCACAGGTGTGAGAAGTAAACTCAAAATTACAAGAAAAAAAATCACATTTGTAAGATATAAACTCAAAAATGCAAGAAAAAAGTCACAGTTGTAAGATATAAACTCAAAATTCTGAGAAAAAAACGTATGAGATATAAACTCAAAATCACAATATCACAATTGAGGTGTAAACGTAAAATTACAAGAAAAAAGTCACAACTGAGAGGTGTAAACTCAAACTTAAGTCAGTGCATCATTTTATTTGACCAGCTAATTTTAACATTTAAAATGATATCTTGATAACCTTAAGAACATCACATAAAAGAGTTTATTAGTCACATGTTAAAGTCATATGTTAAAACTTGAAAGTATTTGTGAACTGTGGCTTGTGTTCACCAGATGAAGTAATGCTGATAACATGCAGTTGCAATCCTACGGTGACGCATTGTTGCCACACACATAAAATTAATTTCCACTCAGTTATGTCGTAATAACGAGATTTTATGTTATAACGAGAAAAGATGTCGCTTTAACAAGATAATTATGTAATTTTTACAAGAAAAGGTGTTGTTTTAACAAGAAAACATCTCGTTATCACATAATTTTTCATAGAAAATTCTTATTTTGAAGCTGTCAATGCACATGTATCATGCTGTTCAGTGACGGCACTACTACAAGCATATATTGTGTTCTGATTGTCTCAGCACAGTTTTAAGCCACCGTCTGTGCCCACTGAGGTATTATGGTACCTTGCTGGGATGTCCTATTCAACCTGGCCAAATTCCTCTGAAAGGAATCAGATGACACAATAGTTCTCTGTTCTTTGTCCTCTTGTCTTTTTAATGCCAGCAACTCTGGTATTAGAAGATAATTGGGCAAATCTGCAATCTGGATCCACTTTTCTAATGCAGTTGTTGAGCGCTTGAATGAAACATGCCGTTCTGACTTCTAACTGAGCTTCACATTGTATGTTCTTTGCCACTTACCCTTCATTTAAAGCTCGCAGGGGGCCTCAAAGGAGAGCGGTCATGGTTGTTCACGCTGTCCTTTACTCACCATGTGGGAGGAAGATGTGCAGGGCTTTCCATGACAGACATGTTCACTTTTCACTCTTTCCATATGGTGAAGGTTAACATTTTTTCCCAGCATTACCCATTTGATTACAAATGTGTCCAAACACCTTGAAGACATGCAGATTGCCTTATTGCTGTCTGTATTATAACACATTCCTATCACGTACTTCAGGATGTTCCTCACAAATGAGCTACAGAACCTGCCAAGATTTGTTTAATTTATAAGAAATAAATACATTCCACCAGTAAACACCAGCTTTGCTTCTTTTTTTGTAAGAGAAAAGTCAGTGGTGCTACCTTGTGAAAATTAGCTCTCATTGTGATTTTCAACCACAGTGTTGCTATGTGGTTACTAATGGGTTTCAAAGGGTAGCTAGGAGGATTTTGGGTGATTGCTGGGGTGTTTAAGAGGGATTTTTAGAAGATGCTCTATGTGATCTCTATGGTGGTTTGTGGTTGATAGGTTGCTTGGAGTGTTTTTTTAATACATTACTTTGCTGTTTATAGGGGGTTTCAGGGATTGTTGAAGCTGTTTTCTGGGTGTTTGCTAGAGCATTGCTAGGGTGTTTTGTGGTTATACTGTTGCTAGGGAGTTTCAGGTAATTGCTATATGGTTATTATGGTGTTTAAAGACGTTTTTCAAGGGTGGTTACTTGGGTGTTGCTTGGTGGTTGGTAGGGCCTTCTAGGGGGTTGCAAGGGTGTTTTTGGTGGACTCTATGATGTTTGCTCAGGTGTTTTAGGTGGTGCTCTGGTTGTTTCCTAGATGGCTGCTAGGGTGTTTTTAGGGTGTTTGCTAGGATGTTGCTAGGTGGTCTCTATGATGTTTGCTTAGGTGGTGTTTTAGATGACTGTTCTGGTTGCTAGAGTGTTATATGTGGTTTTAGGGTGTTTGCTAGGAGGTTGCTAGGTGATTGGTAAGCTGTTCTAGTTAGTTGCTAGGGTGTTGTAGGTGGTCTCTATGATGTTTGCTTGTGTGGTGTTTTAGGTGCCTGCTCTGATCGTTGTTCTGGGTGTTTCCTACATGGTTGCTAGGGTGTTTTATGTGGGTTTTAGGGTGTTTGCTAGAATGTTGCTAGGTGGTTGATAAAGTGTTCTAGGTAGTTTCTAGGGTGTTGTAGGTGGTCTCTTTGATGTTCTGGGTGTTTTTATAGGTGTTTGCTAGGGTGTTGCTAGGCAATTGGCAAGGTGTTTTAGATGGCTGCTAGGGTGTTTTATGTGGTTTTTAGGGTGTTTACTAGAGTGTTACTAGGTGGTTTCTATGATGTTTGCTTAGGTGGTGTTTTAGATGACTGTTCTGGTTGCTTATGTGGTTGTTTGCTAGGAGGTTGCTAGGTGATTGGTAAGCTGTTCTAGTTAGTTGCTAGGGTGTTGTAGGTGGTCTCTATGATGTTTGCTTGTGTGGTGTTTCAGGTAGTTGCTCTGGTTGTTCTGGGTGTTTCCTAGATGGTTGCTAGGGTGTTGCTAGGCGGTTGGTAAGGTGTTCTAGGTGGTTGCTAGGGTGTTTGCTAGGATGTTGCTAGGTGGTTGGTAAGGTGGTCTATGCGGTCTCTATGATGTTTGCTTAGGTGTTTTTTTTAGATGACTATTCTGGGTGTTTCCTAGATGGTTGCTAGGGTGTTTTATGTGCTTTTTAGGGTGTTTGCTAGGAGGTTGCTAGGTGATTGGAAGGCTGTTCTAGTTGGTTGCTAGGGTGTTGTAGGTGGTCTCTATGATGTTTGCTTAGGAGGCATTTCAGGTAGCTGCTCTGGTTGTTCTGGGTGTTTCCTAGATGGTTGCTAGGGTGTTATATGTGTTTTTTATGGTGTTTGCTAGGTTTGTTTAGGGTGTTCTAGGGGCCTCATTTATAAAGTGTGCATACGCACAGATTTGCTTATGCTTAAATTCATGCCAACACTCATATTTGTAACACCTGCCTTTAATGTGGAACAGTGCTTAGCGTCACACACTTTTTGCTGCAGTGCTGCAGGTTTTTGGAAATGTAAACTGTTGTTGCAGCTTGCTGTTCTAAATAGGGATGTGTTGTATACCGATACTGGAAAAATACTGGTATATATTTTAACGGTTCAATACTATCATTTTGATCAATTCGGTATTTTATATGCTGCTGTTCTGAAGTTCACCTGTAGTGCTTCCCAAATTGCTGTGAAACTGGTAAATGTGACAACAGAAAAACACAATGGACTATCAAAGAGATGAAACTCCACCAACGCACTCAAAACTTGTAAATAAAGACAACAGTAGAAGTGAAATATGGCATTATTTTGCATACAAAACAGATGATAAAGGTGAACGAGCTGACCTTACTGCACCTGTATTCAAGCATTGCTACAAATTATGTGTTGATATCAAATCTTGAAAAGCATTTGCACCTGCATTTCAAACAATCAAATATTAAGTAAAGAGTTTTGCTATATTAATTATAGCATCAGTTATATGAAGGAAATGTTTCTGCCAAGCCGCCTACCGCTATTATGAGGGAAATATTTTATTTAATGCATTTAATGCTCTTTGGCTATCTGAGTCTGAAATCTGAAAAGAGTTGGAGAGAGAGGGAGATAATAATGTGATTTTAAATACTTTGACTGTTGTTAAAATTCTTTAGGTAAGCTGACCTAACAGTATTACAGCACTTATTAATCTAGGTCAGTAATTAATTATAAATGATAAATTAACTAAATACATGTTTAGTATGTTAACATTACTTAATAAATAGTTTTCAATTCACTTATCTTTCAAGGCTGGTTATTTGTCACCTATGGTACTGATTTAGCATTGATACAGAGGTATTACAGTATCGTATGGAAGCCAAAATTATGGTATCGAGCCATCCCTAGTTCTAAATTAAAGGATTTGGTAGTCTTTTATGTTAATGACATTAATTACAAACTGTTTACAAGGCAGTGAGCTGAAACCATTCAGTTGTGCGGAAGTTTTTTTGCACAAGTCATTTGTGATTCATGGATTTAACATCTGAAAGAGATGCGTACATGCATTTTCTGTGCGTAGGTTCATTCTATGAATCACACATATGCATATTTGAAAGATTGTCGTAAGATAAAATTTAGGATGGTTTCTGCCCAACATTTTATAAATGAGGCCCTGGGTGTTTTTTTTAGGGTGTTTGCTAGGGGAGGACCTGGGGACTGGGCAGTACTGGCAGAGCAGGGAGCAAGGGTGGAGCCGGCAGGTTAGGAAAAACTGAGGACCACCACGGTGGAGCAGAAGACCACCAGGGCGGAGCAGATGGGACCTCGAGGGCAGAGCAGACAGATCAAAAACACAAAGGGGAAGTCAAAGAGTTCACAGCTGATATTGTTGGCTGTGGCAGGCAGGGCTAAAAGTTCATAACCGGCCACCGTGGCCAGTTCGGGATAGGGGAAAAGTTCAGAAATGGCCTCCTTGGCCGACACGGAACAGGACAGGCTGGGACAGGACTAGCAGAGGGTTCAGAAACAGCCTCTGCAACCGAGTCAGGAAAAGGCGAGCGTTTATAGACTGGAGGTGTACCGCTGGGCTACCACCGTGCAGGGAGCTAGAGCAGACGTCCCCATTTTGTGAGGTTCCGCAGCCTCAGCTGCCACCTCTGGGGAAACAGCAGCAGGCAACATAGCCTCTGAGGATGCTGCAGCAGATGCTGCTACCTCCAGATATTCTGCAGCATTGGCCGCCACCTCTGGAGACTCGATGGTGGTATACGCGGCCCAGATGCACAACACAGCAACTTCTATAATAGGAAGTGCTGCAGACGTGAGACTCTGGATGATCAGTTGTGATGTGGCGAGACTCTGGGAGATCAGCTGAGACGAGACGTAACTCTGGATAACCAGCTGAAACAAAACTTGACTCTGGGAGATCAGCTGAGACATGACAAGACTCTGAGAGGTCAGCTGAGACGTGACAAGACTCTGAGAGGTCAGCTGAGATGTGACAAGACTCTGGGAGATCAACTGAGATGTGATGAGACTCTGGGAGATCAGCTGAGATGTGACTTGACTCTGGGAGATCAGCTGAGACATGACTTGACTCTTGACTCAGCTGAGACGTCACACAATGTGTTTTTGGAAAATCAGACATGACTTGTCTCTGGAAGATCAGATGTGATGTGACAGCTATAACTTGACTTGAAATTGGAGGACCAGCCTTGACTTGACTCGACTCAGGAAGTGCAGCGGTGACCTGACTCGACTCAGGAAGTGTTATTGTGTCTTGACTTCTCTCAGGAAGTGTTATTGTGTCTTGACTTGACTCGGGAAGTGCAGCGCTGACTTGAATTGGCTCAGGGAGTGCAGCGGTGACTTGACTGGGCTCAGGGTGTGCAGCCGTGACTTGGCTTGGCTCAGGGAGTGCAGCCGTGACTTGACTTGACTCAGGAAGTGCAGTTGTGATTTGACTTGACTCAGGAAGTGCAGTTGTGATGTGACTTGACTCAGGAATGGCAGCTGTGACGTGACTTGACTCAGGAACGGCAGCTGTGACGTGGGTTGACTCAGGAACGGCAGCTGTGGCATTAATTGGCTCAGGAACAGCTGCGGTGAGGTGACTCGACTCAGAAACAGCAGTTGTGACGTGGCTTGGTTCAGGAACATCTATGGTGAGGTGACTTGGCTCAGGAGCAGCAGTTCTGATGTGACTTGGCTCAGGAACAGCAGCGGTGGAAGAGCAACTCTGACTTGACGTGACACAGGAAGAGCAACTCTGACCTGACGTGACACAGGAAGAGCAGCGTTGACTTTATTTGACTTAGAGATGGCAGCAGTAACATGGCGGAGCGTTGTTGCCGCGGCCATTTTGTGAACCGGCATTATGTGAACGTGCTCCAGTGCGGCCGCCATTTCACGAGCAGGTTTACACACCAGAGTAACGATCGATTCACTTGAATGTCCCGCGGCCGTCATTACGTACACAAACGCGGTGTCACGTTTCTCCTCCACAACACCCACAGTGAATGACGAGCTGACGCATAGTAAAGAAAAATCCATAAACAGAGCTAGTGACAAACGCTGACCCTCGCGTCTAAGCTTAGCCTTTAGTGACTGATTAACGCCGTCGGAGAAAAGCTCTATTATCAAACAGTGATAGATCAGAGTCATTAGCAATGTCCAGAAACTCTTGTATATAGCTCTGGAGTGATCTTGTGCCCTGCTCGAGGGCTAATAACAGTCTTGCAATGCGCATACCTGATTTATGTCCGTATGAAAAGCTGCTGGGTCCTTTACTGGCCGAATATTCTGTAACGGGGTGACAGAAACGAGTAGTGGGCCGATCCATATGCAAGCTTTTATTATTCAACACAGACAAAGACATGGTCATAAACAGGCAGAGTCGACTTCAGCAGACAGGTGTTTAAGGGCAAGACATAAGAGTAGTCCGTCGGCTAATGTAATGTAATGTAATCCAAGGGGTTTAGGCAAAGGGTAATTCACAAAACAGTCCAAAGTTCGATCGAGGGGCGAACGGGATCCAAAAGGGCAATGCAGAGAATAATCCAAACAGGCAAGGAATCCAGGGTAGGCGGCAGACAAGACATGAAAATGACCAGACAAGACTTAGAACCAGAAACTTAGAATAGGCTCCATAAAGATGCTAGCACTAAGAGATGTGCTAAGCGGCCATGCGTTAATAGCATTAAATATTTTTAATGCGTAAAAATGAAAAGATTAATCGCTTGCGTTAACTCACTAATTTTGACACCACTAGTTTTTAGATGTTTTGGTGTTCAGATGTTTTAGATGTAAATGGCTAAAGATTCCACCAGCTGGAAACAGTCCAGGAAAAAGAGAGAGTGATTTTGTGCCTCTTTGGGATGTCACCATGAGGTGTTGTTCACAAGCTTCTGGAGGACCCATTAGTCTGAATTAGAATATATTGGTGCAGAGCCAGTGGTTGTCTTGTAGGCAAACATCAATATCTTGAATTTGATGTGACTATTAGCATCCAGTGCAAACTGATAAAGACAGGTGTGGCTTTCTTAGGTTTGTTGAAGATCACTCTCGCTGCTGCATTCTGGATCAGTTGCAAAAGCTGGATTGTATATGCCAGAAGGCCCACCAAGAGAGCATTACAAAAATCCAGTCTGGAGAGAACAAGTGCTTAAACAAGAACTTGTGTGTCCTATTCTAATAGGAAAGGTCTAATCTTCCTAATGTTGTATTCAAATGTGCAGGACCTGGCCAGAGCAGCAATATGGTATGTGAAGCTTAACTGATAATCAATCATAACTCCAAGGTTCCTGGCTGTCCTGGAAAGAGTTATGGTTGACGAACCTAGCTATATAGAGTTCTGCTGAGACCACAAGCAGTTCTGTCTAGAAAGACTCAGTTGAAGGTGATGATCCTTCATCCAGTCAGGAATGTCAGTCAGACAGGCTACAATGTGAACAGCTACTGTCGGATCATAAGAAATAGAGTTGAGTGCCATTAGCATAGCAGTGATAGGAAAAGCCATGTTTCTGAATGACAGATCCGAATGATGACATGTAGATGGATAAAAAAAGTGGTGTAAGCACTGAGCCCTGAGGAACCCCAGTAGTAGTTTTGCCTCAGGTCTCTACTTAAGTGTAAATCTAAAAGAGTGTTATCATCCACCAGGTGAAAATCATAAATAGTACAAACATTGTGGGACAAGAGGTTTAGGAGGTTTTGAAAAACGTGTCTCTTGGTGTGTTTCTGCTGTAGGGAGTATCAGTCAGTGAATCAGGTTGACTCTAAAGGCATGGGAGGAACGAGAGCTTCATTCTGGGACCTCATCCCAAACCTCCAGAGGAGAACAGCTCAACGCTGAGAGGCAGTTTAAGCCGCAGACCCACACCCTCACAGATTCATTTCATGATTGTAGTCACACACTAACTTAAGTGTCACTCTATCATGCCTCATCCTGAACTGAGATTAATTTTGAAGATCTGCTTCTCAGCCTTTCAGTATCTCATCTTTTGGCTTGTGGGAGTTAAATAACAGAATGAACCATAGTGTCAGATGTTGGAAGACCACCTCTGCTGTCCAAAATTACAAATGATATTATCAGCATAACAACTTGAGTGAATAGTAGGGTATTTGGTTTATCTCTCTTTTGTTTTAAACTCCACAACTCCACAAGTTTGTTTAAAACTTGATGATCATGTTCTACAGCATGATTTGAGAAGATCCAAAGAACATATTGAGCTTGATGGCTAATACTTCATATATTTCCATGTGTAAATCAATTTTTCTAACCCTGACTTTTATTGTGGCCTCAGACTTGTATTATTTGAGTGATCAGCTTACCACATTACAGTTTGGATTCAAAACTATTAAGGATCAAAACAACCTCCCTCATAAGCCCACACTGACAGAATAATGTAGCTCCTCCAAGAACATCTCACATTTTCTGAACCACATGCTATTATTCAGTTTGGACTAGAGGGACAACAGAGAGAGAGGGAAAGAGAGCATTCCCATCTGATATGTTAGTTATGGAGCTGCCTGTCTCCCTCGTTGGGCGTTTCAGACTACAGATTTCTTCTGCAGGCCAAGAGGTGATGGGAAAAGCAGGCTCTTCTCAGCTGGCCATCCAAACCACTGGACTTCTAACTAAGAGTTAGACAAGTGGTGTCGCCAGTAAAACATAGTAAAGTGCAGTAAAACAAGACAATAAAGCGTAATTAGTTGGCTGTCTAGAATTGTATTGTAAGGTACAGTATTTGAGCTACACTTTTAAAACTAAAGGTTCCAAAGGAGGGGTTTCACAGCAGTGCCTTTTTACACCATAGTGTAAAGAAAACTGAACCTTTTTGTGAAACGGAAAGTTTCCATGAATGTTATTGTTCTTGGAACCATCGATGGGGAATAAAGAACCTTTAGTAATGAGTAATGAGCTAGAAATATATCCTACATCTTTTAAATACTTAGGATTATATTTTGAACTTTTAGAGATACTGGTGCTAAAAAAAAATCGTTGTAACACGGCACAGAGAAAGCAGTTCAATGCAAACACTCAGTTTGCTTATAAATTCTGCATCATACCGTCATTTTTATCTGTTGGTTGTTCCACTTCATAAATGTCACGTTTTGGCAGCATCTCAGGCTGTCAGCTATGAAATGTAGGACATTATGAAATATGTTCATAAAGAAAAAGCTTTTTCCAATCCCACTGTGAGGACTGTGGATACAGGCAATTGAAAGCACTATTCTTTCCATTTTCGATTTCAGATGGTATTTCAAATCATTGGCTAAGGTGTGACAATATTGAACCTTTTGTTTGACTTCACAGCTGCCTCGGAAGTTAGCAGGAAATGACCTCACTTCACATGTAGATGTAGATGCTTTGTTCTTGTTCTCACTATGTTTTCTCACTAAGCTTTGGGTGGCATGATTGTGTGTTTGATATGTTTCTTCAGAATCATAGTTTGTGTTGTCCTAAAAGGGATTTCACATGAAGCTATCCCTGCCTTTCTTTTGCCCTCCTCTTTCCTGCATCACAGGAACACACATATGTAGGGCAAAGGATAAGGGACGTATAAAACAACAAAACTAAAGTCCCAGACACCATCCTCTGTCAGGATACCAGTGATCAGGGACTAAACTGGAGTCAGGGGCTATTTAAAATCCTGTTTGTGTGTGCGGAGATGAAGGAAGTTTAAGACCAAAGTTATAGTACAGATGTGCAATAGTCTGCAAAACAGTTGAGAAGACTCTGTATTTATGAATTGTCCAGGGAGAGATCTGCTTAACTCATCACTGAACACAATACACTTCACATGCTGTTTATCAATGACCATCTGCCCCTATACCTGTTGTTTGTCTATATGTTGACCTTAAGGGGTTAGTTCTCCCAAAAAATGAAAATTCTGTCATTAATTACTCACCCTCATGTCGTTCCAAAACTGTAAGACCTTCATTCATCTTTGGAAAACAAATGAAAATATTCTTGATAAAATCCAAGAGCTCTTTATGGCCCTGCATAGACAGCAACACAACTGACATGTTCAAGGCTCAAAAAGGTGGTAAGGACATTGTTAAAATAGTGACATCAGTGGCTCAACTGTAATGTTATGAAGTTATGAGAATGCTTTTTGTTCGGAAAGAAATAAAAAATAGCGATTTCTCTTTTTTTCACTATTTTAACAGTGAACTATTTTATAATATCCTTACATATAGATATACAAGATATACATATAGTTTGGGGTCAGTAATATTTTGCTTTCTTTTCTTGCAAAAAAAACATACTTTTATTCAGCAACCATAAAATTGATCACAAGTGACATTAGGACATTTATAATGTTACAAAAGTTTTCCACATCAATTAAATTATTTTCTTCCGAACTTTCTATTAATCTAAAAAGAAAAAAAGAAGAAATGTTTATTAAGTACCAAATCAGCATATTAGAATGATTTTTGAAGGATCATATGTATTAAAATGTTAATAATGTTACTGCACAAAAAAGTGTTACTTTCCATTTTGAGTTTCACATTTCATTTAAACCATTGTGTCACTTTGTGTTTAACCTTTCACTTTATTTCACAGCGGCCTCAGAAGTGTTCAGCCCTTGGTTTTGCAGGAAGTTATCTCACTTCACAAATACCAGATACCATTCAATAATATTACACAATATTACTGTTATCATATTTTTGATTTAATGCAGCACTGATGAGCATTAAAAATCTTGCTGACCCCTAATTTTGAACGGTGTATATAGTGTATATATGTGGCCCATGCTGGCAAAATGAGTTGGAATGCGCATGGTCTAATTTTGAGCTACAGGCAAAAGAAGTAAAAAATGTCAGCTTTGGTCGAATTTGAGGTTCTTACAAAAAATAATTAATTAAGCACTTGTCTATTGATTCCAGTGCTCCAAATAGTAATTAAACATCTAAAATTTGTAAGTCAAGTTGTAAGTCTATTATTGCAAAGCACAGCATTCCAGCTTTGTGAATATTCATATCAGATTCTCTGACATGAGTCCAAACCAGTGAAATATGATTTTCAAACATATGCTAATGCACACCATTGCGCTGACTGATATTTGCAAAGCCAGTGTATAAGACGCCCCACTCCGAGAGTGCGCAGTCTTTCTTTAAAGTAGCCTAAATTATTGCAAAATATGTCTTGGTGAGATTCTCACAAGCATCTATGTCTTACATAAACACTTAGTTAATGGTTGGGGAAAAATCTGATGTGCAACTTTATATTAGACCCATGTATTACAGTAGGTCTTATTATAGATCTGTCTCAGTGTTAATCAAACATTAAAAGAAAGGACAGAATCACTCGCTGCTCTTAAATAAAACACTGTTTATTTGCATCTTTGTTCTTTTTTCTTAACAAAGATAAAATAAAAATAGCTATATTGTGATTAATAATATAGTAAGTATTATTTAAAAAAAAGAATTTGAGGAAAATATGCAATGTTGCTGGGTGATTTCGCTTTGGAATCTTATTAACACTTTAACTTTTTTTTTTTACAGTGCTGCTTGAAAGTTTGTGAACCCCTTTTCTATATTTCTGCATAAATATGACCCAAAACATATCAGATTTTTTAAAAAGTCCTGAAAGTAGACAAAGAGAACCAAACCAAACAAGTCAGAGAAAAATATTTTCTTTGTCATTTATTTATTGAGAAATATGATCCATATATGTGTGCAAAAGTATGCAAATCTCTTAGATTAGCAGTTAATTTAAAGGTGAAATTAGAGTCCATCTGTGCAGATGTGTTTTCAGTCAGTGCAATGACTATCAAATGTCAGTACGTGACAAAGAACAGGAATCTATCAAAGCCTGATTGTGTTTGTGGAAGTGAATCATGTCACGAACAAAGGAGATTACTGAGGACCTCGGAAAAAAGATGTTGTTGCTCATCAGGTTAGAAAAGTTTACAAAACCATCTCTAAAGAGTTTGGACTCCACGAATCCATGGTCAGACAGATTGCGTACAAATGGAGAAAATTCAAGACCACTGTTACCTTCCCGAGAAGTGGTCAACCAACGCATTCCACAGCAGAACATGTAATAGTCTGTGAGGTTGCAAAAGTTCCCAGGGTAACTTCTAAGCAACTAAACGCCTTTCTCACATTGGCTAATGTAGATGTCCATGAGCCCACCATCAGGAGAACACTGAGCAACCATGGTGCACATGGCAGAGTTGGAAGAAAGCCACTCTTCTCCAAAAAGACAATTGCTTGCTAAAGATCATGTGGACAAGCCAGAGGACTATTGGAGAAATGGACAGATGAAACCAAAATAGAACTTACTGGTTTTAAATGAGAAGCTATTATGTTCGGAGAAAAGAACACACTGCATTCCAGCTTAAGAATCTTATCTCATCTGTGAAACATGGTGGTGGTAGTATCATGGCTTGGGCCTGTTTTGCTGCACTTTGTCCAGGACAGCCTGCCACCATTGATGGATCAATGAATTCTGAATTATACCAGCAAATTCTAAAGGAAAAAGTCAGGACACCTGTTTAAGAACAGAGTCTCAAGAGAACGTGGGTCATGCTGCAAGACAACAACCCCAAGCACACAAGTCATTCTACCTAAATATATTTAAAGAAGAACAAAGTTAATGTTTTGGAATGGTTGAGTCCAGACCTTAATCCAATTAAAATGTTGAGGAAGGACCTAAACAAGCAGTTCATATGAGAAAACCCACCAGCATCACAGAGTTTAAGTAGTTCTGCACTGAGGAATGGGCTAAAACTCCTACGTTATTGTGCAGGACTGATCAGCATTTACAAGAAACTTTACCTTCAGTTACTGCTGCAAAAGGGGGGTCACACCAGATACTGAAAGCAAATTCATATTCTTTTGCAATGCACAGATATAAATAAAAAATAAAGACATGACAAAGAAAATATTTTTCTCTCACTTGTTTGATTGGGTTCTCTTTGTCTACTTTCATGTTTTAGGTCATATTTATGCAGAAATATGGTAAATTCTAAAGGGTTCACAAACTTTCAAGCAGAACTATATATATATATATATATATATATATATTAGTGCTGTCGAACAATTAATCACGATTAATCGCATCCAAAATAAAAGTTTATGTTTACATATTATATATTTGTGTACTGTGTGTATTTATTATGTATATGTAAATACAAACACATGCATGTATATATTAAAGAAAAATATTTATATTTATTTATAATCTAAATTGTATACAGGTATAAATATATATACATATAAATATTTAGTTTTAATATATACATGTATGTGTGTGTATTTATATGTACATAATAAATATACAAAGTAAACACACATATAGTATGTAAACATAAACTTTTATTTTGGATGCGATTATTCACGATTAATCTCTCTCTCTCTTTCTCTCTCTCTCTCTCTCTCTCTCTATATATATATATATATATAAACACAAACACAAACACATTATCACTACTATTACTATAAATGCTTCAGCTTTTTCTCTGTTTTCTTCAGAGTTGAGGATTTATCTGCATCAATACATCCTGCAATTACACTGCTCTGTAATAGGCACCAATTATATTTAATTATACCAATTATCAAGAAAGGCCCACTGCCATACAGAGATTCCACTATCACTAGTAGCTGTTTGAAATCTCAGTCCAGATGAAAGGATGCCAAGGATAAACATAAACACTTTGCATATTCAAAAATCTGCAGAAGTTATTTTTTTCTGTACAGAATTCCTGGGATGTGTAGTAGATATGGCTTCATTTGAATGCACTTTTCCCCTTTTGAGTCATACCTCTTCCTGTTTCAAGCCTGTAGAAGATATCACTGACATAGTGATCATTCCTAAAACCTCCAAAATTCAGGACAGTGGTGCAATATCAAAATACTAAGTACAATGTTGCAGTACTATTGATACTGAATGACATTTCTACTGCTGTGAACATAGTTACAAAGGTGTGTTTCATAGTTTCTGTCTTTTAGGAAGAAATATTTGCTGAGTTGTGTGAGTCGTTCTCTTATGACAAGTGTGTGTTTGTGTGGTGTATATTTGTGGTGTGTGTGTGTGTGTGTGTCCTCACAGGAAACCACACTCATCTCTGTCCCCTCCTCAGAGCAGCTGTCTGTTCTCTAACTCGCTTAATTCAATTCAGCTCAAGCCAATCTAATTTTATTTGTACAGCACATTTAAAAAAAACGTACCACTAACAACACAGGAAATCTAATAATAGGAAAACTCTGTTAAGAGAGGGATGATAAATGTAGTAGCTTGTTTTGTCTCACATTGTGTTTTTTTTAATATATATAGTTTGAGATGATGTACCAGTGTATTGCTTTTATTACTTTTGTAGATATGTTGGCAAAGTATTCTGTCTTGTCTTCCTTAACTAACAATTAAGCTGTTTAACCATTCCTGACTTTGATGATTTATGTATTTGTATATGATACCTGATTTATACTTTATATGCTAGTAACTCATTATTGGGTTTGTGTAATTTAATATATAACTTCACTCCCTTGTAAACCAAAAATTGTCACTCAAAGATAGAAAGAATATTCTTGTTGCCATGTTTATTTTATTTTTATTGTTTTATTTTATTTTATTATTCAATGTTTATCTACACTACCAGTCAAAAGTTTTTGAACAGTAAGATTTGTAATGTTTTTTTTTTTTAAGAAGTCTCTTCTGCTCACCAAGCCTGCATTTATTTAGAAATTTATTAGAATTTATAGAAGTTAATACTTTTATTTAGCAAGGATGCTTTGATCAAAATTGATCAAAGGTGATGATAAAGACATTTATAATGTTACAAAATATTTCTGTTTCAGATAAAAGCTGTTCTTCTGAACTTTCTATTCATCAAAGAAACCTGAAAAATTCTACTCAGCTCTTTTCAACATAATAATAATAATAATAAATGTTTTTTGAGCAGCAAATGAGAATATTAGAATGATGTCTGAAGGATCATGTGATAAGAGTAATGCTGTTAAAAATTTCACTTTGAAATCACAGGAATAAATTACATTTTAAAATGTATTAAAATAGAAAAGTTATTTCTTTCAAATATTTTACTGTATTGTCTCTACTTTGGATCAAATAAATGCAGGCTTGGTGAGCAGAAGAGACTTCTTTAAAAACTTTTGACTGGTAGTGTAACTGAAAGAATAATTAAATTAAAAATAAAAAAGAACTGAAATCATTACTTAAGTCATTACCTATTTATTTATTTATTTATTGCTTGTTTGTTTTTGAAATACAAAACGGGTCCAAACAGGACAACAAAGCACTAGGCTAAATAAGTATTCCTTATAACTCATGTGTAATATTTTAAATCTTCTGAAGCCTATGTGAGATTTATGTGAGGAACAGAGAGACTTAAATCAGATCAGATCTTTGAGTCAGTCAGCTGAAATAAAGAAGTTTGATTTATGAATAAATCATTCGGTCCAATTTTTGAACTGGATCAGCTGGTTCAAATGAACAGGGAAGATTATCCGTGACTAATGATTTCCGTTACTTTCTGACACTAAGTAAATGTCTGATCATTTATTTAGGTAAGAAATGTCTTGAACAACTCATGATGATGACAAGATGCCAACAAGTTTTAGCAGATGTAATGGTTACTTGATTAGCTTGGCAACATATAATTTTAAACATTAAAACTGCATTTTCTAATGGTCTAGGGTAAGTTGATATATCTTTTTGTAATCCCAAATCAACTATTTGATCAGAATCATCATTGTGACCATGGCTGGACCACAAGTCAGCAGTATTTTGTCATTTTCTAAATTATATCAGATACTATTTTGCTTTCAAGCAGTGGTAATGGTTAATATAGCATGTCTAATGTGCCCTGTAAATTACATTTAATGCAGTTGCTGCCAATGGCTTCTTCCAGACAATCAGAATTCTATACTATTTACCCCTTGGCAGAAAATAATATTTCCAAGAAAAGTCCAAGGATATTTTCCTTTAAAAACTTGGAAATTGGGACCCAAGCCCAAGAGCTGTTGCAAATAAAGTTTTGAACTTAGTGTGCTCAGTGGAATAATGCTGAAATGGACTGAGGCCTGTGCTCTGTGCCATGTCATTTTTGGCAGTGCAGTGAAGTGGTAAAGATGGCTCGGTCTTTAGGAATGAGTCATAGACTTTCTCCTCCCTCAGAGTCAGGAACAATAAGATGTATCATCTCAGTGTATTAACTTGACACCTGTCACTGCAGAATTTCTTATTTTGTACTTTGGTCATATCACTCGTTCCTAGTCATGCATGCTTCAACAAGATATAGCTGAATTTGGTACAATACGTTCTACACGTATCGCCTTGGAATTAGAAGGTTATATCTGACATTTTTTGTCAAAATTGAGTTATTCACAAATTCTTATTCTGTGACAACTTGTTTACATTATGTGATATTATTTTTGTAAGCTATGTACATTTTGGGCCTTTTTTTTTTAGAAAACATAAAGGTTTCTATCTTCAGAAGTCTATGGAATGCAAAAACTTTGAAGCTCAACATCTCAAAAGTGCTCAGAATGCAGATAGAACCTTAGAATTCCAAGGCAGGTGTTAAAAGAACTGTTAAGGTGCACCTATTATGCAAAATCCACTTTCACATGGTGTTTGGACCTGAGTCTTAAAGGGTCTAATCTTGGTCTGGATCTGGGTTTCAATAGATCTAGTCTTGGCCTGGATCTCTTTCTTGAAGGGTCTAGTCTTAGTCTGAATCTTGAGGGGTCTAATCTTGGTCTGGATTTGAGCTTTAAAAGGTTTAATCTAGGTCTAGAATTGGGTCTTGAAGGGTCTAGTCTGGTCTGGATCTAAGTCTTGAAGGGTCTAGTCTTGGTTTGAATTTTGAGGGGTCTAGTCTTAGTTTGGATTTGGGTCTGGTCTTGGTCTGAATCTTGAGGGGTCTTGAGGAGTCTTAAAGAGTCTATTCTAGGTCTGGATTTTGGTCTGGTATTGGTCTGAATCTTGAGGGGTCTTGAGCAGTCTTAAAGAGTCTGGATTTTGGTTTTGAAGGGTCTAGTCATGGTCTGAATCTGAGGGGTCCAGTTTTGGTCTAGATCTGGATCTCAAGGGGTTTAATCTTGGTCTGGATCTGAGTCCTAAAGGGTCTAGTGTGGGTCTGGATTTGGGTCTTGAATAGAGTGTGCTCCTGTCCCGCTTTGTGTTGTACCGCACAGCATTTTCACTCCTTGTCCTGCACGTCGCATTTTGAGAAAGGGTGGAAGGTCTAGTCTTGGTCTAGTCTTGGTCTGAATCTTGAGGGGTCTAGTCTTAGTCTGGATCTGGGTCTTAAGGGATCTAATCTTGGTCTTGATCTGAGTCTAAAATGTCTAGACTAGGTCTGGATCTGGTCTTGGACTAGATCTCGAGGGTCTATTCTTGGTCTGGAACTGGGTCTTGAAGGTTCTGATATTGGTCTGGATCTTGAGGAGTCTAATCTTGGTCTTAAAAGGTCTAGTGTAGGTCTGGTTTTGGGTCTTGTCTGGTCTAAATCTTGGTTTTGAAGGGTCTAATCTTTGTCAGAATCTTGAGAATCTTGGTCTCAAGCGGTCTAGTCTTAGTCTGAATCTGGGTCTGATTTTGGTCTGGATCTTGGTCTTGAGCGGTTTGTTCTTGGTTTACACCTCTGTAATAAATGTAAGTATATTTGTAATTACACATTTTTAATGAGGAAGTTACAGTTCAGTGTATTTAAAAATATATTAACCTCAAAAATGTAATCAAATAACACTACAGCCAAAATTCTAGTACGTCATTTGTGCTTTAGTTGGCCAGTCAATACATCGTAATAAGTATGCTTTAAATTTAGTATGCAAAGAAATTACAAAGTGAACTATTTAAATGTACAACCAGTCATGAAAGTGAATACTTAAATTACATTTAATTAATTTAATTACACAGTTTCTTTTCTATACAGTATTTCACAGAAGTGAGTACAGCCCTCACATTTTTGTAAATATTTTATTATATCTTTTCATGTGACAGCACTGAAGAAATTTCACTTTGCTTCAATGTAAAGTAGTGAGTGTACAGCTTGTATAACAGTGTCAATTTGCTGTCCCCTCAAAATAATTGAATACACAGTCATTAATATCTAATCCGTTGGCCACAAAAGTGAGTACACCCCTAAGTGAAAATGTTCAAATTGGGCCCAATTAGCCATTTTCTCTCCCCGGTGTCATGTGACTCGTTAGTGTTACAAGGTCTCAGTTGTGAATGGGGAGCAAGTGTGTTAAATTTGTTGTTATCACTCTCACTCTCTCATACTGGTCACTGGAAGTGCAACAAGGTACCTCATGGCAAAGAACTCTGTGAGGATCTGAAAAAAAAAATAGTTGCTCTACATAAAGATGGCGTAGGCTATAAGAAGATTGCAAGATCCTGAAACTAAGCTGCAGCACGGTGGCCAAGACCATACAGCGGTTTAACAGGACAGGTTCCAGTCAGAACAGACATTGCCATGGTCAACCAAAGAAGTTGAGTGCACATGCTCAGCATCATATCCAGAGGTTGTGTTTGGGAAATAGACGTATGAGTGCTGTCAGCATTGCTGCAGATGTTTAAGGGGTGGGGGGTCAGCCTGTCAGTGTTCAGACCATACGCCGCACACTGCATCAGATTTGTCTGCATGGCTGTCGTCCCAGAAGGAAGCCTCTTCTAAAGATGATGCACAAGAAAGCCTGCAAACAGTTTGCTGAAGACAAGCAGACTAAGGACATGGATTACTGGAACCATGTCCTGTGGTCTGATGAGACCAAGATAAATGTATTTGGTTCAGATGGTGTCAGGCGTGTGTGGCGGCAACCAGGTGAGGAGCACAAAGACGTCTGTCTTCACTACAGTCAAGCATAGTGGTGGGAGTGTCATGGTCTGGGGCAGCATGAGTGCTGCCGGCACTGGGGAGCTACAGTTCATTGAGGAGAACCATGAATGCCAACATGTACTGTGACATAATGAAGCAGAGCATGATCCCCTCTCTTCAGAGACTGGGCCGCAGGGCAGTATTTCAACATGATAACGACCTTAAACACACCACTGCCTTACTAAAGAAGCTGAGGGTAAAGGTGATGGACTGGCCAAGCATGTCTCCAGACCTAAACCCTATTGAGCATCTGTGGGGCATCCTCAAATGGAAGGTGGGGGAGCGTAAGGTCTCTAACATCCACCAGCTCCGTGATGTCGTCATGGAGGAGTGGAAGAGGACTCCAGTGGCAACCTGGCAACATGCCCAAGAGGGTTAAGGCAGTGCTGGAAAATATGACATTTTCATTTAGGGGTGTACTCACGTTTGTGACCAGCGGTTTAGACATTAATGGCTGTGAGTTATTTTGAGGGGACAGCAAATTTACACTGTTATACAAGCTGCACACTCACTACTTTACATTGTAGCAAAGTGTCATTTCTTCAGTGTTGTCACATAAAAAGATATAATAAAATATTTACAAAAATATGAGGGGTGTACTCACTTCTGTGAGATACTTTGAAATTTTAAAGTCCATTACAAGTGCACCTTCAATACAATTAAGCACACTTTCTTTTTTTTTTTTAATCTGTGTGTAGGCCGGACAGAGGCTGAGCTGAAGAACTTTAGTCCTCATTACAGAAGGCAAAGCTGCGTCGCCTTCTTTTGCCATCTGAAGGATGAGGTGGAGCAGCACAGAGCAGGACAGGCCCAGCTCCTCAAACAGAAGGTAAGAGCTTAACTGTCTTATATTAACAACATCAACTCATGAGTTGGATTATCTGCACTCTTCTTACATTGTCAGTGTTTTCTGATACATGGCGTTGCAGAGTTTTACTCCCATTGTATTTTTCACAAGTATGTTTCACTTCTAGGAGCCTCTGCAGGCCTCAGAGGTCCTGTACAAGGACAGCATGCTTTTCTTTGATGACAGAAAATGGAGAGAGAGATTTGTCGTAGTGCGTGCCGACTATAGCCTGGAGCTGCATGATAGCCAGGAGGTTAAAACTTATCTTTGATCATTTTCACATGAAAGCACTTTTTCTGGCAGAACATTCTCATGATGCTGTTATATTTCATACATCCAGTCATATACAAAGGGAACGGCAGCCCGTCACAAACTCCTCCCAACAGGGGGCACAGTGTTGACCTCAGAGGAGAAATACACTGCCGTCGTAGACAAGGCCTTCCCTGATCCTAATGGTAAGTGCTTGTCTGGTTTTCCATCCTGTTCTGTCTCTTTCCATTGGAATGAGTGTTCATGTGTTGTTCAGGTTCTAAAGAAGAGCCTACTATTCCTGTGGTGACGGTTCCTGGTCCGCTTCCTGTGTACCTGAGACTGCCTTACAGAAGAGACTCGTACTTCTGTTTCCAGCAGGAGGAGAAGCGAGCCCGTTTCGTCTCGATCCTGAACGACTGCATTCGGCATCAGAACCAAGGTACCAGACTTGCACTACCTCAGTGCACTTTTGACTTTGCATTTGCAGTCTGTGATCAATTTGGTCAATTATAGGGGAAAGATTGAATTCCTACAGAATTTCTGTTTGCTCATTTTGAAAGTACTTTTTGAATCCATTCTGACTAATTCTCTGTACACCCACCTCAAATCAACCCTAAACACATTCTATATTACAGTAGTGAGGCTGATGAGAGCATACCTCAAGCTGCGTGTGGCAGTCACTGCTCTTGCATCAGTTTAGTACTGTTTTTCTGTGGTGGTCATGGTGATACACTAATAATATCCAGAATTGCAATGCTGTCTTCCTGCGTACTCGCTGCTTAGCGGTTACGCTGCCTCTGCAGAGCATTATGTGTGCAATAAACTTTGTCACAGAGCTGCAAAAGACTCAGCTTTGACACCTTCACACTTCATGTAGTGGGTGACTATCTGTAACTATCTATACATATTATATACATATTACTATATTTTGGTGTTGTCTGCTATCGTAAATTGAAATTCAGATTAGAAAAGAATTTAACAATTTAAGGTGTCGTTCATGTTTCATGAGATACACAGCTAATTTTACTTGGAGTTAAAGGAGTAGTTCACTTCCAGAACAAAAATGTACAGATAATATACTCACCGCATTCTCATCCAAGATGTTCATGTCTTTCTCTTTCAGTCTTAAAGAAATTATGTTTTTGACGAAAACATTTCAGGTATTATCTCCATATAGTGGACTTCTATGGTGCCTGTGAGTTTGCACTTCTAAAATGCAGTTTAAATACAGCTTCAAAGGGCTCTATACGATCCTAGCCAGGAATAAGGGTCTTATCTAGTGAAACTAGATCAGTCATTTTCTAATAAAAATAAAAATGCATACACTTTTTAACCTAAAACATTCCTCTTGTCCAGCTCTGCATACACTCTGTGCAGTCCCGTTCAAGACAGTTAGGGTATGTTGAAAAACACCTTATTTCCTCCTCCAACTTCAAAATCATCCTACATTGCTGCAGAAGTACCGACCCTGTGTTTACAAAGTGAATGTGCAAAGACAGTCAAACGCCCTTCACAACAAAAGGCAGCAATGTAGGACGATTTTGAAGTTGGAGGAGAAAATGAGATTGGAGTTTTTTGACATACCCTAACTGTCTTGAATGGGACTGCACAGAGTACACATGGTAGAGCTAGACAAGATGAGCAATTGAGGTTTAAAACCATATACATTTTTATTATTTTTTAAGACCCTTGTTCCTCGACTGGGATCGTTTTAGAGCCCTTTGAAGCTGCATTTATACTGCATTTTCAAGTTCAAACTCGAGGGCACCATAGAAGTCCACTATATGGGAATAATTCCTGAAATATGGATACTTTTCTTATACAAATGCATTGGATTCGCTTTAGAAGGCCTTTATTAACCACCCAGAGTCATGTGGAGCACTTTATTGGACTTCTATTGAATATCAACAGCCATTCACTGCCATTATAAAGCTTGGAAGAACCAGGACATATTTTAATATAACTCCAATTGTATTCATCTGAAAGAAGAAAGTCATATACACCTAGGATGGCTTGAGGGCTTGAGTAAATAATAGGGTAATTTTCATTTTTGGGTGAACTATCCCTTTAAAATTTTAAGTAGGAGTTGTATTTTCCAAGTATACTTCACGTAATAAATATACTAATAATCTGTCAGTGTTCTATTTTAATACTTCTTCTGACTAAATCGGCCCACTTTTAGTTTATAAAAGTATACTTTTAAGTGTACTTTTAAGTTACTGAATATAGTATTAGTTTACAGACAACTGTTTTTGTATTGAAACTATACTGTGAACTATAACATAAGTGAACTTATATACAGTTAGTTTACTAGCTTTATCATTCTAGCCCACTTTTAGTTTATGAAACATACACTTTTCTGTATACTTGAAAATAAAAAATAAAATAAAATGAAAGTATACTCTCTTGTTATTTTTAGTTTAAAATAAATATACTAATAGCACACTTTATGTGTTTTATTGAAGTTAGTTTAGAAGCTACAAACAAAAAAGTAGCTAGCTCAAGCTATTTAGGACATACCTGTCAACCCTCCTGTTTTTCCCGGGAATCACCCGTATTTTACCATTCTATCCCGCCATCATCCTGTTTAAATATTTTCCTGTATTCCGAAAAAAATCCCACTGGGTGTATTTTATGTTTCCGACATTCGCCTCAAATTACGGGGTAAAACTCTCGTAATTTGTACAGCCCAAACCTCATTATAATCACGTCAACATATTTCAAGGCTGAATATTGTTTAATTGATCAAATATCGCTGCAAATTTCAAAGTCAGGTGCTCTTAGTTTTCAGCGGTTACAGAGGAAACAGCTATATTCATGGTGAAAAGCGCCACCTGCTGGCAGATAATTAAAGGCCAAAAACTAACCCTTACTTTTATGCAGAAAACACCAAGTTGTAAATGTGAACCGGTGGATCCACAAGAAGATAATTATAATATTATAAAACTATAAAGATATAGCCTAGAGTAAGATATATTTATATGTTACTAAATGAATGTAATTGTTTGATAATAATTGTTTAAATTAATATAAATAATAGTAATATAATTTATACTTTTGACTTCGCCCCCCTATATGTTTTCTTGTATTTTGGAACTCAAATGTTGACAGGTATGGTGGATCCACAAGAAGATAATTAATTATAAAACTATAAAGATATAGCCTACAGTAGCATATATTTATATGTTACTAAATGAATGTAATTGTAAAACTGTCATACTACTGAAAATGTAGTAACACTGAATGTTAGATGTTCATTTTTTCCTCATTTAGAAGTATGCTACATTTAAGTTTCAGTTTCCTCTCATGTTGGTAATACACAAAAGCTTTTCATCATAGCTGGCATTTCCAAATAATTTTTGCGTCTTGGTCTTTTTCCTTTTTTCTGGGACCAGAAAAGAGAAGTTGCTCACATGATTCTCTATTACACAATCGATTCATCTGGCAGAACTGTTCTCTTCTCTCTGTTATGTCTCTGCAGATTATCTGAAGAGTATGGAGTGCGAGGTGCAGGCTTTTCTAAAGGCCATTCACTTCTACAGGCAGGAGAAGGGTCACTATGAGTCATGGGATATGCTAGTGGGAACTGACTGTCAGGTGAGCTTCCTGGTCTCCATATTACTCACAAGCATGTTTTGAATGAGTTTCCAGAAAAGCAGTGTCCACTTCTTGTGAATGAATTAGATGAGTCATGTAGTGGCCCCAGAAATGAACAAACAGCCTGACTAATGATGCTGTGCTGTGATTAAATCAGGCATCATAGTGTGGTCAGCATTCTGGACAAAGCTGCCGGTCCGGGATTTAGGAGCGTCATGCTGTTAACATCCCATTTGTGGCTCATTTCATGCTTGACTGAAAGTTTTAAATGCGTGCTTTTAACTTTGCATACCCCTGTGAAACGTTTGCATTCCCATGCTCCAAACTTTTGTGTTTGCTTAAGAAACTTTGTGTTGACTCACAAAACTCTTGCATAACTGCCTTAGCAAGCGCCACAAATTATGGATATGTTGTTTCTTACAAAAATTCATACCAGATCTCCTGTTATTATGCAATCTTGAGATCACAGCAGGGTCTTTCACAGGATATCCTTTAGCTACCTAAGGAAACACCTCTGCCTTCCTCCAACTGTTGTTAGGTCCTGTTTTGAGCCCTAATTTGGCAGACAAGGTGTTGTTTTGTAAGGGAACTGAAAACAGAAATGTAAAATAAGCTATTTTTACAATCAGTCACTATCACAAACTTTGACAAAGTGATGAGGCCCAACTCACTGTACTTCTACTCGACAAATTTAAAAAAAGACATACTGTTACATAAATTAATTATATGAGCAATATTACACAGTAGATGTGAAATATGGCCGTAGGTAATCACAGCATGCCAATATACAGCCATATCTTACATCTATGAGTGTAATATTGCATTTATACAACAGTTCGATGGCACAAGTGTAAATATATATTAAACAACAACAAAGTGTTATTAAAAACCCTCTTTTGCTTCCTTCCTTCCGCCACGGATTCAAAAGTAAGTTTGACAGTTTAACAGCTGAGCCCGAACCTCCGTTACAAATTCAAAAACTTTAGAACTAGTAATGGAGGAACGTTGAGTTGCTTCATTGAAAGCGTATTGTATTACTGTATTAAAAGCTCACTGTATAATGTGGAGTAGAGTACTATGAGAGAGAGATGGACTGAGCGATCGTGATTACCTGCATCTGATTCAGCTTTCATTCTTCATATTCATGATGAAAAATTAGTTTGAATGTCCGCTAAAGAAAGTGTTATCTTTGTCGTGTTGTGGGAAACAGTTACATAATTAGATTGCTTTTTTTAAGTAACTAGTAAAGTAACACATTACTTTTTCATTTACAATTAAATATCTGAGTTACTTTTTCAAAAAAAAGTAATCCCATTTTATTAATCAATGTCTTTGCTGCTAACCATTGTTGATCCAATTCAACCGTACTAATAAGCAAAACTTGCTTTAGATTAACTAACATTTGTGCTTCATTTTTGTCATTGCTGAAGAGTGTTAAACTTCCTTCATCTACTGTACAAACGTGAATTTACTTTTCTTTCGGCCTTAAGCTTTCATTTTTTGGTATGAAAGGGCTTTTACATTTGCTAAAAATCTAACTTTTTATATTAAAAACAAACAAACAAGCCCTGCCCGGATTTAAAAAGTACCACAAATATAACACATTACTTTCCATAAAAAGTAACTAAGTAATGTAATTAGTTACTTTTTTAGGGAGTAACACAATATTGTAATGCATTACTTTTAAGTAACTTTCCCCAACACTGGTCATAACGTTAACATCCTTTCATCTGTTAAGGGTGATTTCTAAAGACAGTGCTGCTCAGTGCATTTGTTAGCTGTTGTTGAAATAAAAAATAACTTCCATTTCTAACCGTGTTTATTTTTGAGTCTCTACAATGTAACTAAAATCACCATCACGAACACAAACCCCGCTTATCAATACTAAACAGTTTTAAATACTACTGTTTTTATAAAACAAATATTATTTATTGAACTATAATATTTAATGAACAACAACAACAGGCGTCATAAAAGTTGCTAGGCAATTCAGTCAAACGAACAAAGACAGCACTCTTATATGCGATATGGTGCCCTGGAGCTCACATGTCCGAAAACGTTGACACAAATTTTCAAATAGATGTTATTTTTATTAACAAACTGCATATTTGAACTATAAACAAGTACACTGTCGCATGAAAACCTCATTCTGTGACACAAAAACAGTATTATTTATAAAATTACAGTGGATTTAGGCGGCCACCATGACACTCGCTGTAAGAAGTACTGCAAACGGAGTGATACAAGTCATATTTAGTGGCACTGCCATGTCTGTGTGGTGATTCTGTCTGTTGTAGACTGATTCATTGCTATGATATTACAACAACTCAGTGAATCAACACTTTTGCTGTTCCTCCATTAGTCGGTTTCATGTGGGTGGTTTGTGTCTTGACTCGGTCTGCTATCATGGGCTTCAGTAGCGACTCACTCTGCTGTTCTGCAGGTGCTGGCTAACCTGGTGATGGAGGAGCTGCTGCCCTCACTACAGACAGAGCTGTTGCCCAAGCTGAAGGGAAAGAAGCCGGAGAGGAAGAGGGTGTGGTTTGCGGTCAGTGAGATCAGCCTCTGCTTTTCGGGTCTATTCTTAGAATTTTGACAAGTTATGTGTTGAATGTCACACTCGGGCAACATATTTATTGGCCAATTGTAAATATCTGGATCCATTATTTTTTCAGGCCTACACACCATCCAAAACAATAAAGGTTTAAACCCATGAAAATGAATTCTCCCTCATGGCCTGTGCCAACTGCTCTATAAAGGGACTTTTAGCAATTAGGCAACATGCAGACAAAGGCAGCTCTGTGTTCATGATGAAGTGGGTTTATGATGGCCATATTTAGGTTGTGAATGTGTTTTCTATTTATTTTCTTGTGTGGTTAGACGGTGGAAGCGACCTACGAGCTTGTGCATGAACAACTGCGAGAAGGTTTGGAGAGTTTGAAAAACGAGTGCAGAGAAGCCAGCAAAAAGCAGGAGGCGCTTATCCGCTCAGACATGGACCAGATAGTCAACTCTCAAACATTCCTGGAAACCAAACTGCAGGGTATGAACTTTCTCGTTAGTATATACTATGTTCAAAAGATTGAAAATTCTGTCATTAATTACTCACCCTCATGTCATTCCAAACCCTTTGTTCATCTTTGGAACACAAATTAAGATATTTTTGATGAAATCTGAAAGCTTTCTGACCTTTAATAGACAGCAACGTAACTGACACATTCAAGGCCTAGAAAGGGAGAACATTGTTAAAATTGTCCATGTGACATCAGTGGTTCATTCGTAAAGGTCATTGCACACTCTCTGAAATTTTCATCTGAGTATTTTGCACATTAAAAAATAAATAAAACCTCAATCGTGTTTGTACACTGCCTCTGCAATTTTTGTCCATCATAAAAAAAATTCAGATTGGGTTTGATTTTTTTGCATTTTTCGCATGCGTAACAAGCATTTTGAGAGTTGTTTTGTCAGTTCAGAGCCATCGTATAAGCGAATGCCAAAATCCAGAATTGCGTCCGACAAATTCATCCATTTCGTCTCGCAGCACAAAGCACTGTAAAGGTCATTGTACGTGGAGTTCACAGAAATTAGTGGTCTTCTTTATAATATGTGCCTCCAGTAACACTGGCAAAGCATCAAAGTTTACTGACATCCTGAAGTAAACTTTAAATCGCCCGGGATAATCACGCAGCTCATTAATAAGGAGGTGGGCATAAAAAGTATTCTCTCATTTATAATTGGATGGACCCAATATGTCCTTTCTTTTTCTCTTTTTAAGAAGAGTAGACAACAAATTACCTTGGTGCTTGAAGATTCCATTTTCTGTTGTTTTGCAAATTTGTTTGCGAGGGATAAATTAATATGCATCGGAATCAATGTACAGGGTTTCTGTGCATGACAAATTTTTAGCAATATGAAAAACGGCATACATACAAAAATTTCGGACTCTGTGTGCAATGACCTACACAGAAAAAAAGAAATTGTTGAATAAAGTCATTATTTTTGTTTTCTTTGTGCTCGAAGAGTATTTTTCATTGCTTCATAAGACTAAGGTCGAACCACTGATGTCACATGGACTATTTTAACAAAGTCCTTACTACCCTTCTGGGCCTTGAACGTGGTGGTTGCATTGCTGTCTATGCAGGGTCAGAAATGTCTTGGATTTCATGGGAAATATCTTAATTTGTGCTCCGAAGACTTCCTACGGGTTTGAAACGACATGGGGGTGAGTAATTAATGACAGAATTTACATTTTTAGGTGAAATATCCCTTCAAAGATTCAGTTTTTCAATGTAAGGCGAGACACTGCAGGCAAAAACAAGGATTTTTCAGTCACCTGTCAAATTTGAGATTTTGGGCTTTTTGGTTTTTCATGAAGTGTGTTTTCAGACTAGTGGAATGAAAACATCCCAAAGACTGTTAAGTGTTTCTTTTATAGCACTTTATCTATTTGTGTCAATAGATTTCAATTAATGTATGTATTTTTAAAGGCCGTTTTCTCAAAATGAGTTTTTTCTCCTGCATTGAGCCATAAATCTCCACTTCAGTAGCATTTACACACACACCAAACTTTACATATTTATTCCTGTCTATATCCTGAAGGTTTTTACAGAGGAATTTGTTCATATATAATTTGCTTGATGTACAACATTTTATTCCCCCCAAAATTGTACAAAAGATACTGTTTTTTGTCTGTTCTAAGTATTTTCTGAATTACAGAGTGACAAAATGACACACAAAATTCCCTCTGTAAAAACATTTGACTCTAATATGGCAAACAAATTAAATAAGGATTTTGAAACTGACTTAATCCAGTGTTTAGATTTTTGTACTATTGTATTTGTAGATAATGCCTCATTTGCATATTTAAACCTAACATTTTAGAAAACTTGTAATACAAAAATGTTTGCAATTATCAGTGTAATCAATCAACTTGATAAGTAAGGTGATAACTATTAGGTTTTTTTTTTACCCTATTCACCTGCAGTGTCTCACCTTAATCAACTAGATTTACAAATGCCCTGTCTTTATGCAGTCTATTTTTCTGTTTGTTTTTAGGTCTAGTATCAGAGCCAGCTGTGAAATACTGTTCAGAGAGCGTGGCCCCGTACCTGACCTCAATCCTGGAGGAGCTGATGAGTCCAGTCAGCACAGGCTTCCAGGCAGTGAGGCTGCTGTTGGAGGACGAGCTGACCCGAATCTGCAAGGATTTCCCTCAGGGGGGAGTCACAGAGGAACTTCAGAGCGTAAGAGAGTGCAGAACATTTAGGCACAAGTACTTAAAATGAATATTTATCTGCTGATTTCAACATTCAGCCAAGGCTAAACTGCAAAACACTTGAAACAATCAGGTCATTTTTTCCTCTGAGAGCAAAGTTAAATGTTGGACAGCAGAGCTAACGTGATGAAATAATGTTGGAATAAAGATCATCCAAACTCAGACTCCCATGAGTTCTTATGAGTCATGCATGTCTGTTTGAAGGCTCTGCAGCAGGTGGGTCGTGACCGCATGGAGGACTGTTACCAGCATGTGAACGTCCTGAAGGAACAGCTCCAGGAACTTCGGAACCGCTTCAAGTTCTCCAACTCGACACGAGTAGTGCACTGCACCCAGAGTCAAATGCAGCAGGTGGGCGTCATCTGCAACTTTTAGAGTGACTGGGCGTTGTTAGGCTTGGTGGGGCTTTGGATGTTTTATGTTCATGTAATGAAATACTTCATCTGGCCTTCTGACTCAAATTTCTAAATCTTTTTCAGACCTTAGTAGTGGATATAAACTACTGAAATCATAAATGTCATATAGACTGCTCCACCAAAAATGAAGTCAATGGAGAGCATTGCCTCATCTTGTCCTGAACTTTGGTTCCCTCTACAGGTCAATGGAATATAAACAAAATGTGGCATTTCTGCTGTGTTTTTCCACTCTTTTTTTAGTTGATGGAGAATGCTGTGTACACATTTGAGCTCCTGCTTCAGTCTGCCTTAAAGGACAAACCTGACAAACAGGCTTCAGTCATGGAAAAAGCCAAACTACGTGTCCTCAAGGTTGACTTTGCCCACATTTACAAAGTGTATACATTCAGCAATACATAACAATAGAATAAGTCTAATAAATGTGACATAATCATTATGGAAACTTGCTTTCCCCTTTAGCAATTTGACTATGACAGCAGCACAGTAAGGAAGAAGATTTTCCAGGAGGCCCTGGTTGACATCACTCTGCCAGCCATCAAGAGAAACCTGGCGCCTGCCTGCAAAACTGTAAGCACTATTTCATTTTTTGAACAACATTGAACAAGAATATATTATTCTTTTAAGTTCTAGCAAACTCTGTTTCTCTAATCAAATGAATGACAGGGAATGGAAATTGCAATGAATTTAATAAATCTTGTTCCAGTTTAGGATTTAATTTATCTTAATTCATTAACCATTAATGGATTCTCTAAGAGATTAATATTTGAAAATCAATTTCATTGCCAGTTCACCCAAAAATGAAAATCAATTATTAATTACTCACACTCGTAAGACCTTCATTCATCTTCGGAACACAAATTAATATATTTTTAATAAAGTCTGAGAGCTTTCTGACCCTGCATAGACAGCAACACAACTACCACATTCAAGGCCCAGAAAGGTAGTAAGGTAAATATAGTTTTAATACAAATGCTATTGATATTTCTAAAAAATGAACAGTTAACATCAGAAATTAACCTATTCTTTTTTGTATATGGTGCTTTTTAAAAACAATATTAGGGCCCTACAAAATGTACATCTTAATTTTTCTGGTAATCGATGAAGGCATAAAACATTGATTTAATTTATCCTGATCAAATGAAAATTAAACCCTTTTACTTTTTGGCAAACAAAGTGCTACACAATAGAGGTTTACTGTAAAAATAAAACAAATGTTATTACTTATTTAAAAATAAAGATTTGTTCATATTTATTATTAGTAATAGTAGTCTTAAGACTGCTAAATAGTAATATATTTCTGACACAGTTTATCGTTAAGGAACACTCCACTTTTTTTGTCAATAGGCTCATTTTCCAACTCCCCTAGAGTTATACAGATGAGTTTTACTGGTTTTGAATCCATTCAGGCGATATCTGGATCTGCTGTTAGCACTTTTAGCATAGCTTAGCATAAGAATTTCATTTTCTGTCGGAATTAGTACATGATGTAACTACAGAAGAGTCAAGTTTTAAAAAGTGAAAATAATAAAAAATATCTGGTCTAATCAGATTCAATGATTTATGCTAAGTTATGCTAAAAGACCCGGAGATCGGCTGAATGGATTCAAAAATGGGGAGTTGGAAATTAGCCTATTTTCAAAAAAAGTGGAGTGTTCCTTTAAACTAAACTTTTATTTTGATGAGTTGATGAGTTGCCGTGAAAAATTTGCAGCTGCTGTGAATGTGATATGACGGTAGTTTCCTCAATTTAAACGGTAAAATGCTAATGAAGTGACTCTCAGAGCAGCTGGAGATGATATTGTGTCTGTTCATGTCATCATATAGAGAGACGGCAGAAGCTGAAAACACCGCAAACGTTGTCCGTGCTTTATTATGTGTAGCGTTAGTAAGCAAAACGTCACGCCATTCGACATTCATTCATTCATTGCGGAAATCATGGCGCCTTTATGCGTAATGTCAAATGCTTCTGCGGATTTGTAGTATTACTATAGCATTTCACCTGAGCATTGCAAATCATGCATATAGGTAAATAAGAGGGTGACATCTAGTGGAGAAGACCCATGATAAGATTCACATTAATCAGATCTTGTTTTAAATGTTTGCTGAAATAAATACGGGAAAAGATCGATTTGCGGATTTTGAGAATCAATATAGAATCAATGTCATTTAAAAAAAAAAAAAATGTTGCCTAGCCCTACTATGCAGGTTCAAAAAGCTCTCCGATTTCATAAAAAAAAAATCGTAATTTGCGTTCCAAAGATGAATCAAGGTCTTCTGGGTTTGGAACAACATGAAGGTGAGTAATTAATGCCAGAACTCTCCCGTTAACTATATTCTAAACAAAAACACTCAAAAACAGAAACCATCAGAATTGAGCCGTTTGTTCAGGAATTGGACATTGCTGGCAGCACTGTATATGTTGTATTCACTAAAAAGAACCAGTTCATTAGAGGCATTCATTTGGCAATCAGACTTAAACTAATTTAACTGAATTAAATTCATGCGTCCGTGTTTGGTGTTTGTGTGTAATAATTACAGCAACGACACCATCTCACACCTCGGGTGGATCATTTCATTCTGTTAAAACACATTCAAATGAAGTGATTAGTTTTACAGCGTTCTTACATGACGTTACACCACAGCCGCTCTCTTGACTGGCATTAATATTCATTTAATATTTCAAGAGTATTTGTACAACACAGTTTGCAAAATACAGTAATCTGGATAGTAGAACATGTACCTGTTGAGGCACATTCAAATGAAGTGATCAGTTTCACAGCATTCATACACGACATCCTGCAATGACGGGTGCACATTACCCATTACAATATTATTTGGCAACAAAGAAAAAAAATACATTGTCAAAATATAAAAAGAGCAACAAGCAATTGGAAGCACCTTGTTTTTACCTGTTACATTTATACAGCACTGTAAACATTATCAGTAAACCCTTCCAGGCTACTTTAATACAGGGTTTCTATTTTTGCTGACAGTAGTGTTTGTGCCAAATAATTTGTTAGTTAATGATCAACCTGTCATGATCATTTTTTTCTCTTCTTGCAGGAGCTTCAAAATTATGAACAGTTCGTCTTTGCCGATTACACCAATTTTGTTCAAACGGAGAATGTGTATGAGAACATACTGCTCAAACTTTTGAATAATGAAGTAAACAAAGGTACAGTAAATTATTCTAGCTGTTACAGTGTCTCAGACATATGAATAACTTCTCAACATCAACATAATCGTCAATATTTGTGCCATACAGTGGTAAAGGAGGCAGCCAGTCTGAAGAAGAACAACCTGTTTGCTGACAGTACTGACCTGCAGTGTGTTAGTCAAAGCAGCCTAGCTGACAGCCGCACGCCGCCCCTCTCTGCCCCCTCCAGCCCACCACAAGTATTGGCCTCTGTGGCTGTCTCTCAACAAGCAGAGCAGAAGGTCACCTCTCCATCAGGAGGATCCATCAGTGAAAACACCCATCAGACACATGAAGCTTCAGTCATTCCTACAGTGATGATTACAGTGTCTTCTCCAGAATCTGTGGAACCTACATCAGTATTAAATGTTCCTGAAACTCAACCAGATGTTCCACCAACAATACCTAATATTGCCTCACCTGTTCCAGAGCTCTCTGAGACTGAAGTTTCCTCAACCAAACCTGAAACCATCTTACCTGCAGAAGATTCATCTTCTTCACAACCAGAGACACCCCCTAAAGCGGAGGATGAAGTTACAGAGGGGTCTTCTGTTAGTACAGACCGAGCAGTTTATCTCAACTCGACAGCTGAAGAAACTCCTGTTGCTCTTGTTATCGTTTCTGAAACTCTAAATGTGGAAGAAGATGAAGAATGTGAAGATGTAAGGCCTAAGTCTGAAATCAAAGAGGAACACGTCCATATTGTCCAAGCTGACGTTAACCTGACAGTCAACACCGAAGTTCTTCCAGACGTCAATGTTGAGGACACTGCTGTGGATGCCAGTGTTTCCGAAGAGCACGTTGTTGTGGAAAACAAGGTGTGTGAAGCAGCGCCTCCTAGTGATGAGAATAGCACTGAAACGCAAGACAGTCCTGCCACGGATGCTTCTCCTCCTCTCAACTCGGTTTCTGATGGTCCGGTAGGGGGCGCTGTTGCTTTAACATCAGAGCTGGAGAACCAAATTAGCGGCGTGAGCATAGACTCACCGGAGGACACCGCTGATAATGTGCAGGCTATCAGAGATCTCATCATGGAGGTCATCGAGGTAGAGGATGTAGTGAGACCTTGCGCTGACAACCAGCCTTAAAAAAGGTTTGAATCATATCCAGCTCTGCTAACAAAACCAACTACAGTGTTTCCATATATTTTTTAATATTTTTGGTGCGTCATTTTTTATTTCACATTTACTATTTTTTGTAATAATCGAATTATTGACTTTCGTTTTTTTAATTTTTAAAAATACTTCGACTCGCATAGAAACCAAGTGCCTGTATAAACAGATTTTTTTGCCTTTTTGTAACACTTCATATCTTTCCATACCATATTAACAAAACTATATATATATACGTACACAAATATATATAGATGGCTGTTTGTACTTGCACACTTTTTGTTTTTCGATACTTAAATGTAACGCTGAACCATTTTTATTTGCTCTTTAAAATGTGAGGAGAATTAAATGACAAAAATATAGAAACTCTACATTTTTCGATGGTACACAAATGTTTTTGGAAGACTGACTAATTTATTAATGTGTTGTGCTGGTCTGTATAGACTACTCATTTTTTATAGTAAATAAGGAGATTGCTGATCACTAAACAATTTTTGGTAACACTTTACAATAAGGTGTCATTTGTTAACATTAGTCAATGAGTTAACTAACATGAACGAACAATGAACAATACATTTATTACACTATTTATTAATGTTAGTTCATAAAAATAGTCGTTCATTGTTCATGTTAGTTCACAGTGCCTTAATTAATGTTAACAAACGCAACTTGTGATTTAGCATGCATTAGTAAATGCTAAAATTATCATTAACGAAGCTTCATATTCTTAGTTTATGTTAAGTAGTTAAGTGTCAACTAATCAGCTTTGTTGTAAAGTGTTACCCAATATTTTTGTACCATGTTGTAGATTTTCTGAAAATGAGACATTGTACTTTTGTACATATGATTGTCAGTGAGTGTGTTAAATAAATTTCCACAAAAAAGACATTTCATCAGTGCATCGTTTTATTTCTGTTTGCAGGTCAATTCACATTAATTTGTTAACCTCACAGGATCATTATAGCAGCAAAGGCCAAGATGTTAGGAGGCACGTTTTGTGTCTGGAAACAATACAGAGCAGTCCTGAATTCATTCTGTTAAATTAAAATTAAATTACAGTACTCTAAAATTAGACTTAAAAATGAATGCTACATCTCTTTTAGAAACATATAATAACCAAGTTAAAACAATAGCATAACATTGTACCAGAGGCAGCATTTAGCACCTTACTTAAAGTGTTCCTAAAGACTGAATCATTTTCACACCAATGAACCCTGGACATTATTAGGTAGTTAATTCATAAATATCTTTTAGAGGAATAATGTCTACTTTTCATGAGCTACCTAACAGACACAGTTTTGTTATATGAGACAATTAGTGCAAGATATTTTAATAAAGTGAGCGATGCTACATCATTATGAAGCTGTTAATGCAGTTTAAGCAGTCAATGAGAACAGGATAAATCGGTCACATTTTTGATTATTAGTTAGTGAATATGAAGTGAATATACTGTACTTTAGACTATTAAAGTGCACTCCCTAAAACCCCAAAAAAGTATAAATAAGATTATTCTGAAACTAAAATCCAACTATAGTCATTAGTAAATCAGTTGTTTTATTGATGGAAGCATGAAGCAAATTAATACCCTGTCTCTCTAAAATCGTAAGAACATAATATCCTTCATAAATAGTAAAACATTATATAAAATAATGTAATGTACACTAATAATCTGTTAAGCATGATTACATAATGTAATAATGCTTAACAGTATTCACATACATTCAAACAGTGAGGAAGTCAATTTATAACAAATATTTAAATAAAAATAACATTTCACATTCATATTCGAATGCACATGAACTACTGATCTTTTTGTTAATGAATAATTAAAGTTACTATAAACATCAAGCATTTTACTGGGGTTCTTTGCTATTAAACCTGCCTTTAAATCCAAGGGTGGGCTCACATATTCTGGACGAGATTGGTTTGCAGTGTTTGAGATTTCTAGGAGATAAAAGTGGTCTTGTAGTGAACGTTGAGATGATGTTATGCAGCAGCTTTATCTTGCGGATCCATAGCCGTGGAAGAAAGGCTCGTCGGGACGAAAGCCGTACGCCGTGGCAGGACGTCCGTCGGCTCCGTTGCTGAGGAAAGAGATGTGAGCAGAAGTGAGCATAAACTCTGATGATCGTGTTACCTGTTGCTGTTAACGTTACCTCGAAGGGGCACTAGATGGCCTTCTTCCATATATATTATCAAGAAAAACGGTAGAAACCTCATTCAGACTTGATTGTCCTTTTGACTAGAATATTGCTATTGTGAATTGTTGTTAAAAAATATATAATTTATCTACAAAAATGAGATATTAATATATAAATTGAAATTGTGAATATATAGAAGTAAATCAGAAAAAATCTTTTTCAGTTTTTTAAGCCTTTATTTAACCAGAAAAGTCAATTAAAAACAGGTTCTTATGTTCAATATGAGCCTATTATTTAATTTATACATAGTTGCAAGTCTGAATATAAAAATAAAAATCTAAACATAAATGTAAGAAATGTATAAATGTCATGAATATACAGAAATACATCTGAATATGCAAATTGGGAATATATAGTTACAATTTGTAGATGTAAATTTGAATTATCCAGAATTATGGTCAGAAAAATGGCTGTATATATTCACAATTTACATCCAAATCTTAATATATAGACGTAAACATATATATATATATATATATATATATATATATATACACACACACAGTAACGTAAACTATATTGTTGAATTTATTAAGACTTTAAAATATACATTCAGAATTACTTCCATACATATATTTACATTTATATCATCAGACTTATAACAGACTTTTAACTATATATTAAGATCTGTATCTTTATATTTTGATTTACTTCTATATACTTTGATTTACATTTATACATTTTGATTTATAAATATATATTTTGATTTACTTCTATATATGAACAATTTACATTTAAATATTCAGACTACTAACTTTATATTTTGATTTACTTCTATATATTAGGATGTGTATCTTCATATTCTGATTTACTTCTATACATTCATGACTTACATTAAGATTTGTATCTTTATATTTTGATTTACATTTATATATTTTGATTAATAAATATACACTACTACTGAAGTTTGGGATTTTTAATGTATTTTAAATAAGTTTCTAATTCTCATCAAGGGTGCATTTATTTGATCAAAAATACAAAAAAAAAAAAAACCTTAATATTGTGAAATATTGTACTTCTATTTTAATGTACATTAAAAATGTAATTTATTTCTGTGATCAAAGCTGAATTTTTCAGCATCATTACTCCAGTGTCACATGATCCTTCAGAACTCATCCTAATATGCTGATTTATCATCAGTGCTGGAAACAGTTGTGTTGTGTCCAAATATTTTTTTGAACCTGTGATACTTTTTTTCAGGATTCTTTGATGCATAAAGGTTAAAAAGAAGAGCATTTATTTAAAATAGAAATCTTTTTGTAACTAAATTCAGCTTTGCATCACAGGAAAATATATTTTAATGTATATATAAAAAAAAAAAGTAATATGTAAATGTAATAACACTTTCACAAAGAGATTTCTTTTAAAAAAACTGCAAGTCTTACTGATCCCAAACTTTTGAACGGCAGTGTATATTCTGATTTACTTTTATATATTCCTTATATATATATATATATATATATATATATATATATATATATATATACACACATATTCAGATTTACTTTTATAAATTAACAATTTATATTTATATATTCAGACTTACAACTATAATTATATTACATAGACATAATATAATTGTTTCCTGATTGGCACTTCATAATTAGTGTAATATAGAAATAAACACACACACACACACACACACACACACACACACATATATAATGTATATAGTTTATTTAGTTTTATATATACATGTATGTGTGTGTATTTATATGTACATAATAAATATACAAAGTAAACACACATATAGTATGTAAACATAAACTTTTATTTTGGATGCGATTAACAGCCCTAATATATATATATATATATATATATATATATAATAATTTCTATGAAAATCATTATGTAGCGGGCTTTACCTTTGTTTTTTTTAGTTTGAAGCGTCAGGAGAAAGAAAACTAGTCACAAAAATAGTAATTTATATTCTCACAAACACAGATATATGTCACCCTGGACCACAAAAACAGTCATAAAGGTAAAGTTTTGGAAATTTAGATTTATACATCATACGAAAGCTGAATAAATAAGCTTTATTTGGCCGAGATACAACTATTTGAAAATCTGGAAACTGAGGGTGCAAAAAATTCAAAATATCTTTATGAAACATGATCTTTACTTAATATCCTAATGATTTTAGGCATAAAAGAAAAAATTATTTTAACCCATATACAATGTATTTTTGGCTATTGCTACAAATATACCCCAGTGACTTATGACTGTTTTTGTGGTCCAGGGTCACATATAATTACAAAATAAAAAAATTATTAAACATTAAATAATAAAGTTGATAAATTTCTGTTGTCCAAACACACTGAACACATTTCTTAACCTGACACCAATAACGACTAATCATAAAAAATAAGTTCAATAAGTGGACACAGAGAATACAGGTCCTTCTAAAAAAATTAGCATATTGTGATAAAGTTCATTATTTTCTGTAATGTACTGATAAACATTAGACTTTCATATATTTTAGATTCATTACACACAACTCGAAGTAGTTCAAGCCTTTTATTGTTTTAATATTGATGATTTTGGCATACAGCTCATGAAAACCCAAAATTCCTATCTCAAAAAATTAGCATATTTCATCCGACCAATAAAAGAAAAGTGTTTTTAATACAAAAAAAGTCAACCTTTAAATAATTATGTTCAGTTATGCACTCAATACTTGGTCGGGAATCCTTTTGCAGAAATGACTGCTTCAATGCGGCGTGGCATGGAGGCAATCAGCCTGTGGCACTGCTGAGGTGTTATGGAGGCCCAGGATGCTTCGATAGCGGCCTTAAGCTCATCCAGAGTGTTGGGTCTTGCGTCTCTCAACTTTCTCTTCACAATATCCCACAGATTCTCTACGGGGTTCAGGTCAGAAGAGTTGGCAGGCCAATTGAGCACAGTAATACCATGGTCAGTAAACCATTTACCAGTGGTTTTGGCACTGTGAGCAGGTGCCAGGTCGTGCTGAAAAATGAAATCTTCATCTCCATAAAGCTTTTCAGCAGATGGAAGCATGAAGTGCTCCAAAATCTCCTGATAGCTAGCTGCATTGACCCTGCCCTTGATAAAACACAGTGGACCAACACCAGCAGCTGACATGGCACCCCAGACCATCACTGACTGTGGGTACTTGACACTGGACTTCAGGCATTTTGGCATTTCCCTCTCCCCAGTCTTCCTCCAGACTCTGGCACCTTGATTTTCCGAATGACATGCAAAATTTGCTTTCATCCAAAAAAAGTACTTTGGACCACTGAGCAACAGTCCAGTGCTGCTTCTCTGTAGCCCAGGTCAGGCGCTTCTGCCGCTGTTTCTGGTTCAAAAGTGGCTTGACCTGGGGAATGCGGCACCTGTAGCCCATTTCCTGCACACGCCTGTACACGGTGGCTCTGGATGTTTCTACTCCAGACTCAGTCCACTGCTTCCGCAGGTCCCCCAAGGTCTGGAATCGGTCCTTCTCCACAATCTTCCTCAGGGTCCGGTCACCTCTTCTCGTTGTGCAGCGTTTTCTGCCACACTTTTTCCTTCCCACAGACCTCTTGCTTGAGGGTGTCAATGATGGCCTTCTGGACAGCAGTCAGGTCGGCAGTCTTACCCATGATTGCGGTTTTGAGTAATGAACCAGGCTGGGAGTTTTTAAAAGCCTCAGGAATCTTTTGCAGGTGTTTAGAGTTAATTAGTTGATTCAGATGATTAGGTTAATAGCTTGTTTAGAGAACCTTTTCATGATATGCTAATTTTTTTAGATTTTTTTTTTTGGGAATTTTGGGTTTTCATGAGCTGTATGCCAAAATCATCAATATTAAAACAATAAAAGGCTTGAACTACTTCGAGTTGTGTGTAATGAATCTAAAATATATGAAAGTCTAATGTTTATCAGTACATTACAGAAAATAATGAACTTTATCACAATATGCAAATTTTTTGAGAAGGACCTGTATAATAAATTATCACAAAAAAAAGCCAAGTTGAGGAGCTGATGATGTGAACAACCAAAGACATAAAAAATGAATTCATTATACATATATAAATTGAAACCTTAAAAACATTTACCTGCTGTCAAAGATATCATAGTATAGTGTGGGCCGCATATTGTCCAATGAAAGACTGCCATTGCCAAGATTTTTATTCAGTAAGCTCTGCATGCCAGTGTAAACATTACATCTTATATGAGCCTTCATACTACTTTAACTTTGCATATTATTAGCCACTGATGGTACAATACTGACTCCAACATGTACAGTGTAGTGTACACGTGATTAAAACAAACCAACAAGCTAAGATTTAACAAAAAAGTGCAGAGTAGTGCAGAAGTGAGAGTAAAACAGCCGAGGTCTGACACGTTCCTGTCCTGCTTGCACCTCGACAAGCGTGTAGCACTCATTCAAGACACAAAAGCTCTGCGGTTCTAGCAACAAATTGGCCGCTGGCTCTGTCAGCCTCCCTCTAAACTAACGTTTCAAGAATACATCTTTTAAATTATGAGCTGTTTGCTTTGCCCCTATGTGCCCACATTACATTGTGTTGTTTTTAGCCTCATATGACCTCCAGTAATCAAACACAGCTCCTCTTAGCACCCCAACTCACACACTTTGCTGTCTAAAATATGTCTTTTTCCTATTGGCCTGCCAGATCTGTCAGGCTGAATTTGAACAGCGGGTAAGAGGGATTCATGTGCGGGTCGGCGCCACCTGTAGGTGCGCCGAGCCTCTGTTTTTGACTCCGACACCTACATTTTACCTCAGCGCTTGGCCTTTCCTTGAAAGCAAGAAATACAGGCTTCCAGAGTTCGGGATAATCATCTACAGAGGGGGAGCTTTTATTGCTTGAGAATTTATGGCTGCGAGTTATCAGAGTTCACTTCGCGCTTCAACTTGGTATCATCACGTCATTAATTACGGGATGATATTCACACCCAAAAATGAACTCAGTCTGATAAAAAAAGAAAAAAAGAAAAAAGAAGAATATTAATGTGAATTTATTCAACGATTTATCTCTTGACCTGGCTTGTGATCCATAGCAAGCACATTCCTGTCCAATTATGAGGCAGCCTGTCACCTCTTCCTGTACGGAGCTTCAAAACAGGGCAATAAAAGCCAAATGGGGATGGGATTGACAGCTCATAGGGAGGCAGGTCAGCCCTGACGTTCTAGAAGGGGAAACGGCCAAAGGTGGCCATAAAAAAGCCCTTTTAACCAGACATTGTTTCATAGCTCAGAAGAGTGTGTTTGCACAGGAAACGGGTCTCGGCTCTTTTATAAAAGGACGTTTCTCCTCCTTTTTTTCCCAAGTTGTTCTCCAGCCCAAGCTTTGATCTCCCGTTCCTGTCACTTCTCCGGTTACATGCCCTACCTTGGCTGTGTCAAATCAACAGCACCCCCATTTTTTCCCCTTCCTTTGCCTGATTGCGTCTCCACATCCCTGTTTTCTATTTTCCTCTTGCATTTTCGTCCAAGCTCCCCAAGGCTTTAGGGACACGCAGAGCCACACGGCTTGAATAAAGGCGGATTTGTCAGTCTGATGCGTGCACACAAAAGACACGCACAGAGAACTGGTTTTCCTCAGGGACTTCAGAAGCCCATCTGCAGACATTGTGTCCCGTTAGCGCTCAAGAGTGACCAGTTTTACTTCCATTCAGCACCTCATCTGTCTTCGTTCTCAATCTCTAGGGGTGGGAATCAATTGGGGTCTGGTGATTATTATATGGGTATCTAGGACACAGTGTGATAATATTGTGTATAATTATTCTAAACTATCATATATTGACTTGTTTCTCTTTTGGTATCTGTACTGGTGGTTTTTTGCTTTTATCCAATATGACAGGGTCACTAAGGTTTTTTCAGTCATAAAAGTAGAATTTACTGTATAAATGGCATGGAATTTGCCAAATTTGGGATGAATAAATCCCAAAAAGTAGGTCAGTACACTTAAATCAAAAGTAGTGAATATTAAGCCAAAAAATACTGTTTAAATATGAATCCTGCATGTTCTGTGTGTCTCTGTGTGAATGAAGGGCGCAGATGTGTGGTTTTATTTTCTACACATACCAAAACACGTGTGGCGCTTGCTGTGTTTTCAGCCTTTGCCGCCTCAATATATGTACATGAACATAATGTACATGAACTTCATGAGCATTTTAACGCTTCTTTTGAGAAAAACTATAGTCATATCATAAAAACAGAAACTTGAAAGACTTCACAACAACCCATCAAAATAAAAGTTCAGTTTAACTTGAAGAAATTGTGAATCAGAAATATATTACTTAGTGTAATGATACTGCTTGTAATACAATTATTAAAATAATATATTTTTTTAAAGAAATATTTACCAGAATTTATGTACCAGAATTTTTAAATACACAGTGCAGTATTTCTGAAAATAAATAAATAAATAAAATAAATAAATAAATAAATAATGATTTCAAAAATAAATAATGAAATCAATTAATTTGAGGTGCTTTTGATTATTACAGTTTAATAAAACCAAATGGAATTCAGAAAATTAATAAAAAACATAATTTGGTAAAAATAAAACCAAATTAAAGGGGAAAAAACCTAAAATGTATTTCATACTGCCTTAAAAATTTATTTTTTGTTAAACTCTCAATAAACTGTTGTTAAGTTGTGTTAGGTTTCATGATTTCAATTAATTATACATTTGTAATTATTATTTTTTAAATTAGCCATTAAAACAGAGTCTAAAAATTTTAAACTGAAGGGGGAAAAAAACAATTTCATAGTGCCTTAAAATGTAATTTTTGTTAAACATTTCATAAAATGTTGTTAAATTGTTTTATGATTTAAAAAGTTTGATGATTTAAATTAATTAGACATGTTATCAATTAAAAAATTAAATAGAATATTTTACAAAATTAATACTGGGAAAAAAGAAACCAGAAAAATTAAAACAGAAAAAAAAAAATGTTATTTGGGAAAAAAAAAAAAACTTTATTTATAGGGGCCTATATTTGTAATAATTTCTGTTTTCATTTGATGATCATCATATTGCTTCGTTTTGATGATTATTAAATTTTGCCATTCAAAGAATGCAAATCACTTTAGTTAAGCAACCCATCTGGATTTTATTTATATATAAATTGAAGAATGAAACTGTCAAATTTGTTCATTTATTACAAAACTCATGTTTTAATCTCATGTAGACTACTGTTTTTGAACAGTAGGATTTTAAATGTTTTTTTAACCATTGAACTGTCACTCCTATTTTTGAATCTTAATCAATCTTAATTTTTTTTATAATTAATGACCAAAAACATTTTGTAATATGATTTTGGTGTACATTTTTCATGGTAATGCAATGTCTGATTTTAAAATGGTTTTCAAAGGATGAATTTTGAGATTATAAGTTTTCAAGTGATATAAGTCATATAATTTCTTATGATTTCTAAAGCATGATAGGGAAAAAGGCAACGAAGAAGTCTTTTTGTAGCAAAAGGTCAGAACTCCTGTTACGAAGTAGATTCTTGAGGTGCACTCTTGTCATAAATTCATCTATTACTTTTCCTACTTAATTTGTAACACACAAAAATGGTAAAACATCTATTTAGGAGTTTTACACCTTTCCAACGATATATAGTTTGTCATGATTAAATTCGGATTTATTTGTAAAACGGTGAAGTAAACTTGTGACAATTAAGGGGTTAAATAAGTCTCTTCTGCTCACCAAGTCTGCATTTATTTGACCCAAAGCACAGCAAAAACAGTACAATTAAAAAATATTTGTACCATTTAAAATAATTGTTTTGTTTTTTTATGTAACTTAAAAGGTTTTATTTTAGATAAATGCTGTTCTTTTTATTCATCAAAGAAACCTAAAAAAATCTACTCAGCAGTTTTCAACATAATAATAATAATAATAAATGTTTTTTGAGCAGCAAATCAGAATATTACAATGATTTATGAGGTATCATGTGACTGGTAATGATGCTAAAAATTCAGCTTTTAACTTTTTAAAAAGTACATTTTAAAATACATTCAAATAGAAAACAGTTATTTTAAATAGGAAAAATATTTCACTATTTTACTGTTTTTGCTGTACTTTGTATCAAATAAATGCAGGCTTGGTGAGCAGAAAACATAAAAAATCTTACTGTTCAAAAACTTTTGACTGGTAGTGTACATCAAGTAACCCTACATGGGAATCAAGATTGACCACTTGAGTTAATCTAATACCTGTCTCTCAGGTTGGCACGTGAAGTAAACCACTCCAAAAGGCCTGCGTTCACACACATCATTTCACAAGCGTCTTAAGTAAAGACTGAAACTCTATTTGATTATTATGGTAACCTCTGTCACTCAGAGCTGCCCACTCAAATTAAACCATTCATCCCAGGACCCTAATGTTGCCCCCCAACCCTCGGTGTATATTTGAAATGTATCGCTTTACAAAGAGCCGCTGGAGAACTCGACCCTCCATCTGGATCCCCGCTTCTCTCCTCACCCACATGACAGCCCAGCAGCACTCAGCGCCCCAGCCGTCAGTCCGCAAAGTGCCCAAATCCCCACCCAGCCAAAACAAACAGGCCAACGAGCAGCGCATTCTCCATACAAAGCACACGGCGCATAATAAACACGTCCAGTGAAATTGATCGCATCAAGAGCAAGCATGTACTATCAGAGCTGCATATCGAACACAAGTAGGGGATCTATTTCATCACAGATCAGCTCTTTGGCAGCCTGAGAGAGTCAATGTGAGCACAGGATTGGATGAAATGTTATTTCATCTGTACTCATATGTGTGTGTGTGTTTGTAGAGGAATGTGAACAATATATTTGGCTGCATGGGACTTGAAAGGCATGTTTATTTTTGGGCCAAAAGAGTATCGTTGACAGAGAGAAAGAGAACGTCAGACAGAGCAAAGACAGAGTAAAATTGTCTGGTGCTTTGTTGAATGGCTGTGATCATACTGTCCAAATGATTAAAAGAATATTACAAAGGCTGAAAATATGCTTAACGTAGAAGATTTTAAAATGCTGTTTTATGAAGACCCAAAAACCAAACTGGTGTGAGACGAAGGATACAGGAACAATAGCTTTATGGTCTGTTTTTATGCCTTGCAAACTATATGGATTTTTGTGATGTATTAAAGACTGTTGTTAAATTATACTGATAAAAGTACATCCATGATGTAATATTATCTTTACTATAGATGGCTAAAGAAGGATGTCTGAAAGCATCAGTTAGAACTGGACCAATACATGAACTAATTAGCACTGTTTTGTATGCCAATGTTTTCTAGCAAACATGCATTTAGATTAATAGCTGTCACTGACATTTTTTTTTTAGAGAGAAAAAATCGTAAATGAAAAACATTTATTCAAACTGGAAACAAAAAGCTGCCCCTACATATATAAATGTAATGATGTAATGAAGCATTTGGAGCTGGAGAAAATCAGATTCTCTTTCAAAAAGAAAGAAGAAAAATTCTATAAAATTCGGCAACTTTTCATAGACTACTTTAATGACTTAAACACTACTTGAAATAAATAAATTGTTCTCCTAAAACAAATAAACATTTAAACTAAGAAGAGGATTAGACTTTATTATTTTTATCTTATTATTTTTTCTATTTTTGTATGTGTATGTTTTTTTTTTAAAAGATATGTTATTGTTTGCTGTGAAATGGTGGTGACTAAATATGTGTTTGTGTATGTGTTTTAAAGTTTGAATATAAGGAAAAAATTGAATAAATAAAGTTATAAAAAAAAAAAAACTGGTATCGTGTCAAAATATGAACTACTGGTTTGACTCGGTATTCAAAGCTAAATATAGCTATGAATGCAAATAGCCTGACTTGATTGAGAAGGGCTTCCCATAAGATGGCAAGATAAGACAAATTATTTTATTTGAAAGCCACATATGCTAATCACTGTTTCTTGAACATTTCTTCATAATTATTTGGACTATTTTTCACCTTGTGTCATCATTTAGGCCTTGTCCACACCTTGTTTTTGTTTGAAAATGCATCTTTTTCTCTGTTTTGGCCTTCTGTCCACACGGTTTTGTCATGGAAAACTGAGCTGTTTGAAAACGCTCTCCAAAGTGGATAAATTTAAAACCGCTGTATCACATTGTAGCGTGGACTGCGAAAACTGAGGCTTTTAAAAACGATGACACGTTTAGTCATGTGATGCATATTGTACCAATAGATTTCTATGTTTATATTGGTATTGTGCCTATTATGTGCTATTCACTTTCACTGTTGCTAAAGATATGTTACTTTGTACACTCTTCATATTACAGTCCTACTAAGATGACAGAAGTTTCACTCACAATTGCTCCTGTGGTAAAACATGAGGGCAGTTGTGTTTTAAATCAAACATATAATGGTGTGTGAGTGTGACCTGGATGCTTCAGTGAATGATATTTCCATAAATAAAATTATCCTGGCAAAAGAACTGCATCAAAACTTAATATGTCTGTTTCGTCTGTATCATTTCAGTGAGATTTTATGAGGTTTACACATGCTCAGTAAGGCAAATGTAACGTTTTCTGATGTTTCAGTGTGGATGAGAAACTTTTGGAAAACGTATAAAAACGCTAATGTGGACGGAGAGCGTTTTGAAACAAAAACGCAGTTTCCGTTAATTCAGATAGAGGTAGGGGTAGGCCTTACTCACCCTCATGTCGTTCCAAACCTGTATGACTTTTTTGTGCAACACTGAAGATATTGAGAATGTCTATAAACTTTTATTTTTTTGTTAATAAAATGGAAGCCAATGAGTGCCAATGTTGTTCGGTTCTTAACCTTCTTAAAAATTATCTTCTGTGTTCGACAGAAGAAAGAAAGTCACACAGGTTCAGAAAGACATAAGGATGAGTAAATGATGACACAATTTTCAGATGAACTATGTCTTTAAGATTTCTTTATGTAAATGAGCATTGTTATGACTGGCTTGCCTTCATCAATAGGTTCTAATATGTAAACATATGTTAATGTCCTTATGGTATCGAAATCATTGTTATTAGTAGTTATTTAAAACTTATATTGTTTTCACAATATAAACCTTTTAATAAATGTGGTAGTTCACTGTTCACTGTGACTGCTGTACCACTATTCTTTGGTCGGGTCCATCAGTTCAACACGTTAATTTAGTGAGATTCATTTAACAAAACATATGAGATAAAAAATAAAAGTTAACTCTGCAAGGCATCACAGAATGCCTCACTAAACATTCTTTTCTTAGCAAATGTGTTTTATAATAATTTTAAAGGGGACATTGGATGCCCATTTTCCACAAGTTGGTATGATTCTTTTGAGTCTTTTAAAACAACCTTTTTACCTTGTCAAAAACATCTCTGTTCACAGTGACCCATTTTGGTGCATGTCTCTTTAAATGATAATGAGCTACTGCTCACCCCGCCCTTCTCTTCCATTTATTTGTGTATTCAGTGGCACATTCCCATCAAAAACAAAACCAATCCACTGCGTCCTCAGTGACTTTGACATGGGAAGAAAATAAAGACTCTTATGTACACTTTTACAACCAACTACAAAACACCTACATTTTTTACGAGACACTGTTTGCGCTACAGCTGCCCACGTGGAGAAAATGGCAGACAGTGTCCAACTGGCTGAGGGCAGAAATATGCTAATACAGTATGCTCAGAAAAAGGTTTTCTGCTAAGACACATTTGTATGCATCCTTATATTTTGCATTCAATGTCCTTTTTAATTAATTTGTATATCATGTAAATATAAATTCTTTTACTTTTTAATTGATTTCCAGCCCTTTTATTTAAGAAAATACAGTAAAAAAATATAATTTTACATATGTATTTAATGCAAGGGAAGCTGATGAGGGTAACAGCTGCTCACTCACCAGACATTGAAGTCTCCATTCTGCGAGTGGAACTGGCTGTAGAAGTCTGGGCTGAGGCCTGGCTCTGGGGGCATCATCCCGTCTGCACACACACAGAGTATATAGAGCAAACAAACGTATGAGACAGCGACCCAGCAGAGCCACTTCCACCCAGCAGCTCTCCTCATTTATCTTCCTGACAACCTCTCACTATGACAAGCCTTTGATGACACCAACTCAATGGACGATCAAGCCAAAATACAGCATCACAATCTACACACAAATATCTGGAAAGCTAAAAGTATGGTTTTAACTTTCCATGTCTGTCAATTTGTGGCACAAGATGTCAATCAAGTTGTATTAGCAGACAAGAAAACACTGTCTTTTGTGGTCTCAGCCATGCTTTTTTTTAGAGGGGTGTATGTGTGGTTTCTAACCAGTGCTGTAGAAGAGATCGGGCTGCTCCAGAGCATCCGGGTCGTCTCCGTACAGGTAGGGCTCGGCGTCCTCCATCTGTCTGCTTTCCACCATCTCCAGCCACTGTGAGTTATGCCAGCGAAACTTCTCACTTTGGATCTTCTTCCCCCACTCTTCATCATACTCCTTCGCAGAACACACACCAACATGTATATTTATTCGCCTGAGATGTGTTACTACCCTCTAACCTAAATTACACCACACAGCTGTGCAAATTCATACATTTTCATGTTGTCAAAACAGCGCTGCCACTCTGTATCTCAGTGCCAGCTCTACTTGAACTCCCCACAAGAGATTTCCAGTGAATATCTGAGTGAGAGGGTCTCAAACACTGTCATGCCTGGCAATCTACCATTCACCGTTGCACAGACTTCTAACACCATCCGGACCCTCCGCAGCAGATATATTTCATCCCACAATGAGGGCTTCTGTCTGAGCAGGGTTTTCCCTATGGGCTGTGGCTGCTGATGGTGCCACAGAGAAACAGAGCTCTGGTTGACTCCAGTGAAATCAGTGATTAAAGGTGCAGAGCCCACAGACTGGGTGGAGTGCCACACACAACACACACTTCGCCCACAACCGTACGCTTTCTGCCCAGCCTGCACTTTTTGGCGAGATGAGGAATCAGTTGATTTTGTGTTATTGGATTCATTTGCCAACGCATGTCAAAAGTGTCTACATTAGTCTACTTCAATCTTCATAAACCTCTTCTAATGAAACAGTTCTGATATAGTGCTCGTCTGAGAGAAGTGACTACATAATTGGCCCTCACTTATTCAAATGCAGAAATAATATAAATCAATCAAATCACATATACAGTACTGTAAAAATGTATGCCTTATAATTCATAATAATGAGCCTTTAATTGCCTACATACTACTATACTATAGGCGCTCAAGTGCAGCAAAAAAGCTTGCCACAGCGCACCGACAGACAACAATTATGAATGTGTCAGGGAAAAACAGCAAGGAGACTGCATTACCGTTTTAATTGACAAACTAGTGCTTTTTTTTGCAGCTTAAGAGATGAAGTTGGTGGCACTGACTCGTCATCTCTGCAGTAATGGAGGTGCATGCATGCAAGTTTCATACGAGTTACATAATCTGAAAATATTTGTTTTCTATTCAAACTGGTTCATTTAAAAGTAGTCCTTTCACTTTCCATAGATATTATTTTTCATGCCTGTAAGGCAAGTATACAAGGAGTTTCTGTCCGTCACAAACTATGTGACTTCGCCACTTCATGTGGAATTTTTTTTCTGCGAATACGTGACTAATAAAATTTTGGTCGACCAAGCCTCTTCTCGTTGACTAACAGTTAGTTGACTATTGCGGGCAGTCCTAATTCTTACTACCTTGGGCCTGAATGTGGTAGTTGCTTTGCGATCTATGCAGGGTCAGAAAGTTCTCAGATTTCATCAAAAATATCTTCATTTGTCTTCCGAAGATAAACGAAAGTCCTACGGGTTTGAAAAGACATGATGGTAATTAATAACAGAATTTCCATTTTTGGGTGAATTATCCTTTTTAAATAATGTTCTATTTGATTTCTTTATTATTTACTTTTACATTTTTTTAATTTTATTCCTGTGATGGCAAAGCTAAATTTCCTGCATTCATTATTCTAGTTTTCAGTGTCATATGATCCTTCGGAAATCATTCTAATATGCTGATTTGGTGCTCAAGAAACATCTCTTATTATTATCAGTGTTTGAAAAAAGCTGTGTTGCTTAATATTTTCTATGAAAAACAGGATACATTTTTTAGGATTCTTTGATGAATAGAAAGTTGAAAAAAGAAGCAATTGTTTTAAATAGAATTATTTTTTACATTATAAATGTCTTTACAGACACTTTTGATCTATTTAATGTGTCCTTGCCGACTCAAGGTTCCAGACTGGGGACTAGCGCTGGTTGAAAAAGGAGCTTATTTGTCTTTTAAGAGTCATTTTTTACGCACAAAATTAAAGTTAACATGAAATCAAATCTGACCCCAGTTACTTTATTAATGCACATTCTGGACACATTTATGAACATCATTATTTTTCCAAATAAAAAAAATAAATCTTTATAATTTTTTCATCAAATTCTTCACCTATGACTTTTTGGGTAATATCTTCCAACCACAAGACCACTTTCCAAATAATTCCTGAGGGATAAAAAGTCCACCTTACTTTTTTTTTTTTTTTTCAATATCCTGCTTCAATACATCACATTATGGACGTAGAGGGGGTAGCGAACCTTAACCTCAGGTTATTCCACCAGACTGAACCCAACATAAGTTCATTGGGGTGTTCTCATGAATGTTGTAAAGTTCAGCAGCTCTGATAATATCCCACATTCAGTGAAGAGCACCCCATCAGCATCTGTTTGCATACAGTTTTAAACAATATAAATGTTGGTTGAACCACTAATGTCAGATGGACTATTTTGACAATGTCATTCATATTTTTTTGGGCTTTGACAGTGTTACTAACTTGGCAGTCAATGGGACAGTCAATAAGCTTACAGTTTTCATTCAAAATATCTTAAAGTGTGTTCCAAAGATGAACAAAGCTTTTACGGATTTCAAAGTGCATTAGAATAACTTAACTTTAAAATGTCAAATTTTCATTTGTCCTTTTTTTATATATATTGCAATAAATATCATATCGTGGAGAAATCAGCGTATTGTGAGATTTTGATGTTGCTACATCCCTACTGAATAGTGAAGCAAATTAATAATGTGTTACTCTCTCACTGAGCTGGGAAGCATGTCTTACATCTTTTGTGCAGAGCTCACCCCATATATAAATACTAAACCACCTCTGCTGATTGAAACAAAGTATTTAACATACCCATATTAACTGAGGTTGAGATTTTTTTAATTAGCTCTGTACTCTGAGGTAACAGAGGGGTGCAGGGTGCAGAAGGGGGCCTGCTGGAGCTCAGAGCTCAAGGCCAGCTCTCTTGTCCCAGGGACTAAAGGCCCACAGAGGCGTCCTGCCGCCGCCTGCTCCGCTGAATGAAAATATGGATTAATCAGCCGAGGCCCCCTGTGGCAGAACCTGAGTAAATAAGCCCTGTTTCTCTTTTCTCTGCTCTGTCCATTCATCATGTGGACAGCAGCGCAGAGCTGCGCGGGAGCCCGGGGCCAGAAGCCTGATGCAAAGCCCAGAGGGCCAGTGAGAGTACACACTCACACAAACCTGCACCCACGATTAAAGGAATCGCTCACTCAAAAAAGAACATTCTATCTTCTGGGCCTTGAACGTGTCAGTTGCGTTGCTGTCTATGCAGGGTCAGAAAGCTCTCAGATTTCATTTAAAAAAATCTTAAAATGTATTTTAAAGATGAATGAAGGTCTTACGGGTTTGGAACAACGTGAGGGTGAGTAATTAATAACAGAATTTTCATTTTTGGGTGAACTAACCCCTTAATGAATTTAAGCAAGGCTTTTAATGACAAATTAATCAGTTACACTTTTTTTTAAACAGTCCACTTTAGACATTATACTAGCTATAAGTAACTTTACAACTACATGTCAATGTCAAAGTGACTTAGTAGACAGCAGAATGTCTAAAGCGGACTATCAAAATAAAGAGTACCAATTCATCCACAAAACTGTTCATTTTACCTTTCTGAAGGTATAATTATCTACAGTTATCACTTAATTAGGCTTGAGATTGCACAATAAACTTTGTAAGACTTTCAGTAAAAATAACTTAAGTGGAAAAAGTGTTTTTCATAGAATGGCTGAAGAAAATGGAAATATGCACACTTGATACCGACGTCAAACATGTCAGTCTGCTGAGCCAGAGCTATACATCTGCACTTTCTCTGTCACCACGGATACAAACCAGATCCCACACGCATGCTTTCATGTGGCCGAGGCTTAACGAGCGGGCTAATAAAGTGAATGAAACACTTCCCCAAACAAACCTGCCTCTCAAGAGTTCACCACCAATTACTGCTATCTAATGTCAGTGAGTGGGCATTAACTGCAGAGATTTTATCAGCACTGTAAACACACATGGTCAGCACTGAGCAAACACACACACAAACACACACACGTCTCTGATTTAAATTTGAGTGCACATGTGTTGTGGGGAATTTTGTGAATACTTACAGCGATAATGTCCAGAGTGTTGTCACAAACCTGCCGGATCTCCACATTTTTGTCGTGCATAAGGTCGATGAGGTAGGCTGGGGCCTCTGTGAGATATGGTTAAGGTGTTCATAGTTCATTGATAATTAAAGCCTAAAAATGTCTGTCTCTCAATTACCTTTATTACAATATTCAATCAGTGAAAAATAATTACGTCTTCCTCATAGAGAAATGTCTTGATATTTTATCATGCCATATAAAAACCTATATGCATATTTTTACATTTGTGACCCTGAACCTCAAAACCAGTCATAGGGGTCAATTTTTTGATATACATCTAAATAAATAAGCTTTCCACTGATGTATGTGTGCTAGGACAGGACAATATTTGGCCGAGATACAACTATTTGTTATCTCAAATTCAAATGAAGTTCATAGAAATGCATGTTACTAATCAAAAATTACATTTTGATATATTTACAGTAGGAAATTTACAAAATATCTTAAAGGAACATGATTACTTAATATCCTAAAGATTTTTTGCCATAATAGAAAAATCTATAATTTTAACCTATACAATGTATTTTTGGCTACTGCTACAAATATACCTGTGCTACTTAAGAATGGTTTTGTGGTCCAGGGTTACATTTTATTATAGCCAGCGATTCCTAGTGCACCATCTTTATTCATAAATATTTAGTAAGAGCTCTTAATTTGGATCGTTCACCCAAAAATGAAAATTACTCACCCTCATGATGTTCCAAACCTCTAAGACCTTCGTTCATCTTTGGAACACAAATTAAGATATTTTTGCTGAAATTCAAGATCTTTCTGACCCTGCAAGTTTAAGGCCCAAAAACGTAAGGACATCAATAAAATAGTTAATGTGACATAACAGTCCAAATATATCTAAAATAGTCCAAAATATGTTAATAAGTGTTCTGAAGATGAACAAAGGTCTTACAGGTTTGGAACACCATGAGGGTGAGTAATTAATGACTGCATTTTCATTATTAGGGTTAGTGTATAGATAATAGTATTATTCATATTATTAATAATTGTTATTTGTTAATGTTATAAATAGCTAGTATTATTAAAGTAGTTAAGTACCCATTTTGGCCATCTTTGCCCTACAAACTATACAAAATAATTTGTGATTTAAAAGAACAACTGAGTATGAGGGTGTGAACAGCTCAACAGCTGTAAAATTGCCATCATATGATTAGAATCATTTCAAGTAAAATCTGGCAGATATCTTATATTGGAGCTGAAGTCTTCAATTTTGTGGTCTTGGTTTTTAGACTTCTTAAAAACCACATAAAAACGTTCTTTGTCTGTTTTTGAGTCCCATTGGTCTGGTCTTTGGCAGTCCGATATTGGTCTGGATGTATGTCTACCCCAGAGGCATTAGAGCATTGTACTGTAAAATGTTTTGTCATGAAACCTTAAAAAATTGCTTCATGGTGTAACATCAAAAAATATTTAGTATGTCTGAATCAATATGCCAAAATGTGACCCTGGACCACAAAACCATTCTTAAGTAGCAATAGCCAAAAATACATTTTATGGGTCAAAATGATCGATTTTTTAAATGCCAAAAATCACTAGCATATTAAGTAAAGATCATGTTCCACGAAGATATTTTTTTCATTTCCTACTGTAAATATATCAAACTTAATTCTTCCATTTTAAAGGCAATTTTCTCAATATTCACCCTCAGATTCCAGATTTTCAAATAGTTGTATTTCAGCCAAATATTGTCCTATCCTAACAAACCATACATCAATGGAAAGCTTATTTATTCAGATGTATATCAAAAAATTGACCGTTATGACTGGTTTTGTGGTCCAGGGCCACAAATAGATCCGTATTGCAGTCAAATCAGTTTTTACATTTTCCTTCTCTCAAACATTACATTTTCAGCTGTCAAAGACCATCTGCGCAGATAAACATGACTATACACGGAAAAGCAATTTATTGTAACAAGGATACGAGTGTCCTTAATGATGACATCTCTGGTGGCCTGGTGGAAGACCATCTGGTAGAAGACGTAGATGATCTGACACACAAATTCGTCGTCTTCCTGTTGAGCTGGAAACAGCAACACAAGCAGATGAAGAACATCACTTTGACCTCGAAATAAAGTATTATGCTCGGTATGAAAGATTGGACCAATAATATTTCCTCACGGATATAAAGGTGCAATCGTTTCCTTATCACAAGAATATCTGCACGTCAGCATTAAGTTGAAATGCGATACGGCAAAGGAACAAACACACACACTCTAGTGCAGCTGCGCAGGCATTTCCTATCCGACGGTGCCTGTTCTTGCAAGCTGACGTTCAAAACCTCCTTCGGTGGATCATGTTTATGTATGAAGGCTCTCGTGAGAAGCCGCCATTTGGGGAAAGTATCAACTTTTCCTCTGAAACGATAGAGAAAGCTCCTATAGAGAACTGTGCGGTTGTAGCCGCCCCCTCCCAACTTTAATAAAAGCTTTTATTTCAATTTTGATCTGGCTCAGAGTGCTTTCGTCCCCTGGGATGGAAATTCCTCCAGAAGACTGATAGCAAAGAGGCTAGCTGCTCCATGGGACTCGAAACTGAATACCGCTACAGCAAGGAGCTGCACAAGCTTTGCACAAGCTACAAATAACATCACAGAGAACATGTCAGCGCCTCTTCAGATGAGAAAGAGCCAGTGAACGAGTATACGAACACAAGTGCTGAAACGCTATGTATACATAAAACAATACCCAAGCATCTGTCAATGCGGCGCTGCCACATAATGCTTATCGCGAGGAAAACAAATGTCAGATTTGTTATTGCATTGTTGTGATCAAAGTTATAAAATATTATATGGCATGTAGCACAAAAACATTTCAGATGTTGAATTTCATGTAATTGAGACCATTGTGCCTGGAGTGGGGACAAAATAGCCAATTCCAAAAAAGAAAGTTTCTTTTCTTTTTCTGTTTGAGAGGAGCTGTGTATGTTGGGACGGTTGCTATCTTGGCCCTCCACCTCCTTGGCCCCTTAAAGATTTATTCTTTTCATGGCCCCGCCATCAAGCATTTATTGAAATGAGGGCTCACATTGAGCAGAACCAGCAAATGTAATGCATGCCATGAACCTGGTCTTTCCTGTTCCTGAAAACACTGTCACTTCCCAGCACTTAATGCACAAAGAGAGAACCAGCCCTCTGCGTCCTACGCAGATATATGGGCTGTTTATTTATTCTAATTTATTCTAATTTAATATTAGTTTAGTCTAAATAAACTCTTCAAAACTCATTTCATCAGATCACATTAGGGAAGACAAAGCATGCCAAATTGAAATCTGGTACTTGAGTGGCTACAGACACGCAAAGCAGGGGGCAGCTGTTGCGATTCGGCCAAACAAAAGTAGAAATCAAAACAGCACTGATCTTTTTCTCTGGAATTTATTTTTACGGCTCGCGATAATGAAAAAGATTTTATGTCGAGAGGGTTTGGAGATCCGTTTGTTTCTTTAAGCACTCTTTCTCTGGCTCGGTGTTAATAAACGTGTGTAAATGTTGGCAGCGCGCTTACCATTTAGCAGTTCAATAAGAGCAGGAATGATGCCTGACTTAGCCAGCATGACGGCACAGGAGTCGTCCATTGACACCGTACCGATCATGATCACCACCTCCAGGATCAGGTCATCCTCTGCTGAGCCTGAAACACAGAGGTCAAAGGGCAAATCTGGTTAAGCGTAATGATCAATGGTATTTCATGCTACTCCAAAAAGGAATGTCAATGGATGACTTGGATATGGAAATGGATAGTTTCTCCAAAAATGAAAATTACCACGTGATGTACTCACCCTACTAGGTGTATGACTTTCGTCTTTCAAATGAATACAGTCTGAGTTATATTAAAACAAATGTTCCAAGATTTATAATTGCAGTGAATGGGTGTTAAAATTTTGAAGTCCAAAAAACTGCATCCATCCATCATAAAAAGTGCTCCACACAGCTCCAGGGGGTTAATAAAGGCCTTCTAAAGCAAATCGATGCATTTGTGTAAGAAAAATATCCATATTTGAACTTTATAAACCTTAAAGGGACAGTTCACCCAAAAATTTTTATTTTATGTTTATCTGCTTACCCCCAGGGCATCCAAGATGTAGGTGACTTTGTTTCGTCATTAGAACACAAAGGTTTTTAACCATTGCAGTCTGTCAGTTATATAATGGCAGTCAATGGCACCAAATCTTTTTGAGAGTAAAAAAAAAAAAATACACAGACAAAACCAAATTAAAGCCTGTGGCTCATGATGATACACTGAAACAATCGGTTTGTGTGAGAGACTGAACAGTATTTATATAATTTTTTACCTCTGATCCATGTGCAATGTCCATCTGTTTTGAGCGCGTTCACAGCAGCCGGCACGTGACGAGTCAATTTGATCTGGCAGAGCAGAGCATGCGCAGAAGCAATTTGCCACTCATATACGTCATTCCTTGTTTACAAAGTTGTGACAGATCGCTTCTGCGAATGCTCTACTATGCCAGATCACGTTGATTTGTTGTGTTGTGAACGCAAATCTCAAAAAAGATGGACATTGCATTGGATCAGAGGTAAAAAATTATATAAATACTGTTCAGTTTCTCACACAAACTGATCGTTTCGTGTCTTAGGACATCTGTGTATTGTCACGAGCCACAGGGTTTAATTTGGTTTTGTCCGTGTATGTTTTTTTTTTTTACTCTCAACAATTTGGTGCCCACTGACCGTCATTATATGACTGACAGACTGCAACCGTTAAAAAAAACAGTTACAAATTTTTGTTTGTGTTCTACTGAAGAAACAAAGTCATCTACATCTTGGATGCCCTGGGGGTAAGCAGATAAACATCAAATTTTCATTTTTGGGTGGACTATCCCTTTAATCTCTAGTTTCAGCTAACTGTTGTATGTGATTTCACAAGAGAGTGCCCACGTAGGACATATGCAAAGCAGAAGCTCAGATGAGAAGTGATGAATGTGGAAGTGCAGCAGAGAGAGCAAAACATGTAGGATGTTGATAAAAGTCAAGTCATTTGATGTAAAAAAAAAAAAAAACTTGGTTCTTGAGAGACAAGCATATTCTCACAGGAGCTTACACTATGCCTACATCTGCATTACGGCAGTTAGTGGAAGCTAGAGATTAGGGTTTATAAAATTTCAAATATGGGCATTTTTCTTACACAAACACACAGAATCACTTTAGAAGGCCTTTATTATCCCCCTAGAGCCATTTGGAGTACTTTTTATAATGGATAGATGCACTTTATTGGATGTTAAAATCTCAACATCCATTCACTGCCATTATAAAGCTTGGAAGAGTCAGGACATTTTTTAATATAACTCCGATTGTATTCGTCTAAAAGAAGAAAGTCATATACACCTAGGATGCCTTGAGGATGACTAAATCATGAGTTAATTTTCATTTTTGGGTTAAATATTTACTGTTAAACATTTTTTATAATTCAATTGTGACAAATAAATAAGGTTGATGTTGACAGTTGGACAGTTTTTAAACAAAATTGGATTACAAGAGAAACAAAATTATAATATTTATTTTTGGGATTATAAACAGATGTCTTCTGTAAATGTGAGGTAAGTGATGTAACACAATGTACTACACTGCAGATAATATGTTGGGATTTCATGCTGGATACTGTTTCAAGCACAACCTTAACAAAATAGGATGCAGTATAAAGTATAACAGCATTCTGAGATGTTATACATTTTGTTGATTCATAATAGTTAAGAGATTACACAGACTATATGTTTTCTTTAAAATTATTTGTCACACACAGGACCTTTTAAAAGAACATACAAAATGTGATGGAAAATTATGAAAAACTTCTCAAGTTTGTGATCTAACAGCCTGAAGGCTCAGTGACACATGCTTCAACTACTTATACAGTGTAGCACTGTAAAAATGGGAAAAAGCACTTTTCAATTTCTTTTCTCCAAGTTTGCATGCCTGTAACTAAAGAAGTATTAAAGATATCTTAATGCACTTTTAGATTCTGCATCGTAACAAACTTTCCTTTTGGTATCTTTATTTTAAGGCTTTTTATGTCTCCATTCCAGAGAATTTGGAATCTAAATATGGCTCCAGTAGTAAATTATTAAATTATACACATTTTCAGTGGTCAAAAACCAAATGTAGGTCACTTTGCATACAGATGACACTTTTTCTTTTAAAAAGACAGGTCTGAAGAACAAATAATGCTGAAAATAGAAATGTTTGCATGCCTATAACTCAAAAAGCATTAATGAGATCTCAAAATGATTTTAGATTCTAGTTTTTAATAATTAGTTTTTTTGGAATATTCATTTTAAAAGCCCTACATAATTCAGTCCTAGAGATATACTGATATTCAGATTGTTGAATATTTGTTGATTTTTCAGTGGTCGAAAACCAAGTCAACAAATTGTACTAATAAACCTACCAATCTCTGTGTAAAAATAACATAATGATGCTGCAGTCTTTCTAAAGTCATTTTCACGCTCTATGAAATAGTGGATTACTCTACAAATATACATCTGTGACATTTAATATAATGGCTTTCATTGCTGTACATGTTTATCTTTCTTCAGAAAAAAATGTTGCTAAAATAAAACATTGTACGTTTCTGAAATTAGGTGATTTGGTTACTTTGCATTAGAAATATACTCTGAAACGCCTACACAAACAGGTATAGATTAGCTTTACCAGGTTTAAGATGGTCTTTGAGGTAGGGCACCAAGTTGTACTCTTTCAGTAGAAGCTCCCAGTCCAGGTCAGGTATGGTAAGGTTTGCCATTGTACCCAAGCACTCAATAACAAACTCTTCATCGCCCTCCTGCTTGATCTGAGCTGCCAGATCTCCCACATAATCCTGAAGGGTAAATGAAAAAACACCTTTAGGTGTAAGTAAATACTTAAATTACACATTAAATAATAAATGTTTTTAAAATTTAATTTGTATTACCATTTACTGTTCACAGTATGTGTTGTTTTTAGTTTAGAAGTGAATGATTAATATTAAATGTAAACACAATAATGATAAATGATGCTTTTATGTTTTCAACACATTTTATAGTGTGCAACTTCTGACTCTTAACGTAATAAGACTATTATATTTACAATGAAGAGCTGCTTCAGTGGTCCATCGTGTTGTGAGATGTTCCTGATCATTTTCATCAGCAGTGGGTCCTTCAGTTTGAGGGCTCTTTTCATGAGCATCTTCAATCCGTTACCTGCAAATGCGCAAATATCCATGTTCAGCTAAATATTGCTGGTAAGTTTGAACAGATTTCATGTATTATTCATTACAGAGAAGCAACAGTTGTCGCTGGTGTGTGACAGTATGACATGTAAACACAGATGTGTTTGACAGTGTAGCTCCGTGTAGCATGTTATTCCAGGAGAAATGAGATTCAGGCTCTTACCCTCACAGATAATCTGAGCGTTAGTCTTGTTAGCAGCCAGGTTGATGCAGAAGGAAATAAGCTCGGTGTCGATTCTTTCCTCGCCATGTTCAAAGAGCATTTGCATGAGCTGCACACACACAACACAGGATTTTAATTAAAATATTATACATAGGGTATCAACATGAAAACATTAAATAACCAGATGGCATAGAAGGGCTTAACATCAATGTTTGGTTGGGACTAATGAGGTTGTCCAAACTATCTTTACTACTGCAAACAGGTCACCAAAAATATGCGTTGACAGCGTTTTTACTATCCACAGAGGGAAGAGCAAATATATTTAAACAAAAATATCACAACTTGATGGCATATTTGGCACAACTTACAGTTGAGGTCAAACGTTTACACACACCTTGAAGAACCTGCAAAATGTTAATTATTTGATCAAAATAAGAGGGATCATTCAAAATCCATGTAGCTTTTTATTTAGTACTGACCTGAATAAGACATTTCACATAAAGATGTTTACATATAGTCCGACCCATTAAGAATACATGTCAACCAGGAATCCCTCACACTATACTCCTTAAAGCAACATCGTAATATAAAATCAATATGCATCTACAGGGGTTGGACAATGAAATTGAAACACTGGCCAATATAGTGTTGGAGGTTTCATGGCTATATTTGTGCAGCCTGGTGGCCAATCTTCACGTATTGCACATTCCACCAGTAAGAGCAAAGTGTGAAGGTTGACTATGTGCACCCAATGGTTCAGACATTGTACTCTAGGTGGTGCCATGTATAAGGATGATAATGCACTAATACACACAGCAACCTGGTGACAGAGAGGTTTGATGAACATGAAAGTAAAGCTGAACATCTCCAATGGCCTACACAGTCACCAGATCTGAATATTATTGAGGCACTTTGGGATGTTTTGGAGGGTGAGTCAGGAGCGTTTTCCTACACCAGAATCACATAGTGACCTGGCCACTGTTCTAGAAAAGGAATGTCTCAAAATCCCTCTGGCTACTGTGCATGACATGTATTTGTCAATCCCAAAACCAAATGATGCTGTATTGGCCACAAAAGGAGGCCCAACACCGTACCAATTGTGGTCTAAAACCAAGTGTTTCAGTTTCATTGTCCAACCCCTGTAACTTACACTAAAAAGTGACTATATTCTGTGGTTTTGGCTATATTACTGTTTTGTCTCATTTGGCACACTGTTTGCGTCTGAGTAACAAACTATAAGCATATTAACAGACAAATTATATTCATACTTAAAAGTCCAAACAGTCAGTAAGTGACAGGCGCTTGGAAACGCTGTTTTGTACATGATTTATTAACAAGTCTGCTGCGTTACAGCCAACTGAAAGCACTGTTTCTCTGCCATTCACTGCACAGAATACATGAAGAGAGAAGCGTCTGGAAAGTCAGAACTCGCAATCGCGGGGCAGTACTGGCTACATCTTCCAACTAAACGATAGCTAGGTTTTTAAAAAAAAAGTCACTAGGTTTGTCAGTATGTACCTGTTATTGAAAAAAAAAACTGAAAAGTGTAAGAGGATAATAATAGTTAAAAAATAGCCCATCCAGGTAAAGTCTATGTGTGGGAAGCACTGACTGTATGATTTTGAGATCCATCTTTTCACACTAAGGACAACTGAGGGACTCATATGCATCTATTACAGAAGGTTCAAATGCTTACTGATGCTTCAGAAGGAAAAACAATGCATTAAGAGCCATGGATGTAAACCTCTTAACAGAATGAAGATGTGTACACTTCTCTTATTTTGCCTAAATACCATTTTTTTTCATTAAGTACTGCCCTTCAGAAGATACTTACATGTTTCCCAGAAGACAAAATAAGTGAAATTTACTTGATCTTCAAATGTAAAAGGTTTTCACCCCTCGGCTCTTAATGCCTTGTGTTTCCTTCTGAAGCATTCGTGAGCGGTTAAACCTTCTGTAATAGTTGCATATGAGTAAATAAATTCAACGCCTTTTATATGAAATATCTTATTCAGGTCAGTACTAAATAAAAAATAACATGCATTTTGTATAATCCCTCTTATTTTGGTCAAATAATTAGCTTTTTGCAGATTATGTAAACTTTTGACCTCAACTGTATATCCTTTTAGACTGGCTTAGTCATTTCAGTTCACACCATGGTTTAGGTTCATATAGGTTCATATGGGCTGACACCTGTCTGACAGACAAGTAACTTAAAAAGTAAATGGTAAAAAGCTTAATCTAATGTAAAGCCCAGAATATTTTGTCACATCAGGGCTCATGTGTGGTTTCCAAATGTCCTCAAAGTGTGAAATCACAATGGCCCTATTGAAGCACATTTCAAAACTTGGGAGCATTGCATGTGGAGTATTATCCAACAATCAAACGGAAAACAAAAGAAAATTAATACATGATGAAAGAGACGGTTTCTGACAGGGAAAAGTATTAGTGCTGTCACTGTTGGCAAAAAAGACTGCTATTTGTGTTTTTATTGAAAAGCCAGAGAGAGTTGAGACAATATCCTACAGTCTTCTTCAATCAGGTCAATGCTGCAGCTGATAACGGTCCAATGAGAGACTTGGCAGGCCTGTCTTAAGAAGATAACTGGCCAGCGGCCAATGGATTCAGCACGTATGAGGCATGAGGAGATGAACAGATGAAGAAAGAGGAGCTCCACAGACTGCAACGGGCATGGCCATGGTGGATGTTAAACAGGAAGGCACGAACAGACCAATGCAGGCCTGTGAAGAGGCAGCAGTGAGCAATCAGGCCTTTCCCATATTGAGTATCACATAACCTGGTCCCAGGCCTCCAAATCACACAGTCTAGACTCACTGGCACCTGCTTGCTCCTATTTACCAGCAATGGGAGGCCCTGCCTCGTACCCCTGAGTCATCCCCTCCCTCCCACCTCCGTCTCTGAGCTCTCCATGGTTTCATAGCTCCATAAGCCCTGCGAGCGTTTCCTCACACACACACACCTCACAGCTTTGAGTAATTATAGCGAGACCCCTTTGTGGCAGAGGAATGGGTCCAACGCTGGGCCTCTCCTCGCCAGTTCAGAACCCAGAGCAGCGAGGCCGTTTGATCTAAATCCTAAATCCTCCCTTACAGAAGAGGGTCCAGGCTAACTGCCAGCACAGACCTGAGGGACACCAGATCCACAGACACGAATGGACAGAATGGCTTTAGCTATTGATGAAGAGTCAGGGGAGTCTTCAAAATAAGAAAGAAAAAGAAAGGATGAAAAACAAAAGAATGAACAAATGATAAACAACTGTAAAAAAAATAACTCATAAACAAAAGAAAAAAAGGCAAGAAGGAAAGCAAGCAAGAAAGAAACAAACGAAAGAACAAATGAAAACAAACATGGGAAAGAATGAATAAACAAACAAATGCAAGAACGAAAGTATTAAATAAAAGCAAGAAAAATTGAAAGACAACAAACGAATGAAATAAAAAAAGAACAAACGTATTACAGAAAGAAACAAATGAAAGAATGAATAAACAAACAAAAAAGAATGTATAAACAAACGAAAGAAAGAACAAATAAACAAATGACAGAATTAAAAGAATGATCGAAAGAAAAAAGAGAAAAAGAAAGAAAACAAACAAACAAAAAAGAAAGAAAGAAAGAAAGAAAGAAAGAAAGAAAGAAAGCATTGCATACCTCCCTAAGGAGTCCCACAGCTATTCTGACATCATGCCCTGACTGTCTCCAGGCGGATTGGTGGAGCGATTAGGTTGAGGAATTTAACTTTTTTTTTTACAAGCATCTGGTAGGCATTTTCACCCAATTAGAGAAGACAAGCATTTTAAAGATGACAACGCTCGGGCAGAAGTTGTTTCAGAGAAATTGTACCCAGGCAATTGCTGGTGACCCCACAGAGGCCCCCCTCCCATTAAATTAGCTCTGTTATCTCATTAACGCCATGTGAGAGAAAGACAGCACTGCAATTAGTCCACTTTACAACACAAGGTGAGGTGCACACATGATACATGCATGACACACCACAGCAGCAAAAACATAGACACAGTGTTGGGGAGTAAGTAGTTACATGTAATTGTGTTACGTAATTACAAGAAAAATGTATGTTATATGAGAAAAAATGCAATGTAATTAAAGTATATTTACTTATGAAAATGTTAACGATTACAAACGGGGTTTTGTCTAATTATTTTTTGTATTAATATTTACTATTTCTTGTTATAATTTTAAATCAGTATTTATGTTCAGAATGATTTCAAAAGTGAAAAAAGCTGCTCAAGTCTGATTTTGTGGTGGCTGTGCTTTAAAATTAAATTATTATAATCTTAATTGATGAAGAGATGAAGGATTTTGAAAGTCTAACAGTAATCAGTGTTAAGTTCTACTGCTTTAAATGTCTGAAAAAACGCTGAACAGATCAAAAAATAATCAAATGTAATCAGTTACATTACTTTAATAAAGTAATTAAAACAGTTCCACTACTTATTATATTTTAAACAGGGTAACTTGTAATCTGTAACCTATTACTTTTCCAAAGTAACCTTCCCAACACTGCATACTGAATACCGAATATAAGACGACCCTGGTTATAAGACGTCATTCAAGATGTGCCTTTTGGAAAAAGGCTGTTTGAAAAACAATTTTTTTCTTAAATTATTTTCATATTGAGTATTTTTCCTTTTTTAGTTTTTGTTTTGAAAGTATGGCAAATACTGGTAAAATGCACCAACAATCACATTAAAAACATAAAAATAACAGGCAACCCATCTAAATTATATAACAGTTAGGCTATCCATCTCATAGTAGCCTACCAACATTTCATTAAGACTAGAAGTGAAATCTTATTGTAGTTTTAAAATCTGGGTAACTGTCTTACGTTTGAAAAATCACTTACAGAGGAAGTTTGGTTCCATCAAGTTAACATGACATAACAAGACTCATGCTCCTGTAAGTGTTTCTTTTTCTTTTCTTTTCAATCGCGTTGTTCTAACTTTACCAACAAACATTACATTACGTATTTCTTGATATACTTGTAGGTGGCTTATTTGGTGCCACCTATAGCTGTGGGTGTATTATTGACATGTCTAGACCCTGTCTGTAAGACAAACGCATTTTTCAGATGTACTTCCAAGTAAAAAAACTTTTCTTATATTCAGGTCAATATGGTAGTAAGCCACATGCACTTTTTCATGTCTCCACAGAATACAGGTTAAGTAAGTACATACTGCTTCACATACTATTTTTAAAATTAGGAAACAGAATTTAGTGTATACTGTAATGCTGCAATAAGCATTTTACTAATATTTAATTCTAAACATACACATTTCTGTTTACACGAAGTGTAAACAGTATCACCAACACCAACACAGTTTGGCCAGCTTTTATAATCTACATTAATCACTAACAATTCACTTGATGATAAAAAGAAATAAACAACAATCAATTTCATTATCAGTAAGGAACCCTGAAGTGATGTAAGACACCTGACAGCACGCCGTTCAACAGCTGGAGGCCTGAGGACAGAGAAGTATCTGGGCTTTGGTCCATCTATCGCTGTTTTTCATGTTTGCAGAATTAGTTTGTGGAGTAAGTCTATGTAAATTGTGTTCACATGTCTTTTTAAAAATGCCGGGGGTGGCGTTTCGTATGGTATGCATTCGACCAAGCAATGTAAACTTACATCACTGGTAGATACCATTGTGGTAGATTAAACCCTACTGCGAAGCAGAAGCTAATTTAGCCCCATCAAAAGGCATTCCTATAACTAAAATTGTTCCCAGTTCCTGTGAACACGCCAAAAAACGAGAACTTACGCCAATACAGGAACTCTGAAAATGTTCCTACAGTGTGAAAGGTCCTTTACATTACTTCATTACTGAAAAACGTCATCTGATTACAGTAATGTGTCACTGTGTGATAAGAGAAGGGAATGATGTGTGTGTCCTGGCAAGAAGTTCTTCCTATTCCTGTTAACAATTAATTTTGGTTTGCTTTGTTTTAAAGGAATAGTTCATCCAAAAATAAAAAAATTGGTCATTATTTATTCTCCCTCATTTAGTTCCAAACCTGTGTAACTTTCTTTCTTGAGTGGAACATGAAAGAAGATATTCTGAGGAATGTTGGTAATCAAATAATATCAATTCCCACTGACTTTCACTGAAATGTACATCCAATTTAAGTCATTAGAAACATAGAATTCTTCAAAATATCTTTGAAAGAAAGATATGTAATGAGAATTTACATTTACAGGATTAACATTTTTGTGTTTACTATGCCTTTTCTAATTCATTTAAAGGTGCCACAGAATGGAAAACTGTATTGACCTTGGCATAGTTGAATAACAACAGTTCTGTACATGGAAAATGACATACCGTGAGCCTCAAACACCACTGTTTCTTATGTAAATCTCATGTTTGACACTGAAAAAGAGGCGAATTCCAACATAACACCGACTATAACATTATAGTCGGGATCATTAATAGTTACGCCTACAACATTTGCATATACCAGCCCATAGGTAAAAAGTGACGTAAAACAAATAACGCATTCTAATAAAAATAACATGGGTTACTAAAGAGACATGCTTAGCTGCTTTGCTAGCGTTAGCCTGTTACATTACAGTACATTAGATTTCACTTACCACATAAACAGTAAGAAGAGATGACTGAGGACGATGGTGAGTGATTTACAGATCCTCTGACAAGCGTCTGATCATGTAAAATGTGTGGTAAGAACTGCTGCTCTAGTATACACAGAGCATGTGCGATCACAAATCTCAAAAGTGAAAGTAAAAAAGCGATCGTGCGATCAAAAGCAGTTTCAATGCCCCACATGTTAATAGTGTCTCCTTGATGCCCGCAATTTATATGGTGTAATTACTCAATGATATAACTGTGAGAGAAAATATTGAAATTAGGGCTGGTAAGCGATTCAAAATTTTAATCTAATTAATTACATGATGTGGTGATTAATTAATCTAATTAATCGCAAATTATTTGCACTGCAAATTTGACTAAGAAAATCACTCCCAAAAGATAATTTAAAGTCATTGTTGTGTAAAGCATCAAAGCAGACATCACAAAAAGTAGCTTCAACAAAAAATATCTTGTTTGATAAAATTTTTACATATACTCTTTTGGAACATGAGGGTGAGTAAATGATGACACAATTGTCATTTTTGGGTGCGTGAACTATACCTTTAACAATTTATTCTATTCATTTTATTAATATTACTATGGAATAGTATTTTTCTTTAATGTAATGATACACTAAAAAAATAAACTAAAACTGCCAGTAGGTGGTGGTAAATTAATTTGATTAGTTCAAATGGCTGATTCATTTGAGTGAAGTAAATGGTTCTTTATGAATGGTTCATTGAATCATTAGGCTTGTTCGACCTGAATCATCACCATCAGACCGATCTGTGTGTGACATCAAAGTATCGCAAGAGCTATAGAGAGCAGACGGCTCCTTATGCTTTTGAATCGCTTTTGCGTGCATTCGAAAATGAAATGCCACTGTGCGAACAGTTCTGCTTTCTCTTTATATTTTCGTTGGCAAAATTGAGCAAAACAGAAAACACTGTCTAAAATAACACAATATTAACTTCTTACTTACTGAACTGTTGTATAAGATCAGTATCACATTTGCACTCCTGTAATATTGCACTTAGCCTATTACTTATGTGATATTACTTAATTATTAAATGTAATTTTTGCCCCATATCTTAAATTTTAAGGACATTTTAACTACGTTATCTAGGCTCTATCACGCAGTGAGTTGCTGCCCTGCCTCATATTTGTCATCAATCAACCATATGACCACATAGGTCTGGGGGTGGGGCAAGTGCATTAAATGCGTTAATAATTTTAACATGTTATTTTGTCACCGGAATTAATTAATCTAATTATCGTGTTAAATTACCAGCAATAATTTAAATACACATTTTCCTGCCTGTGTTTCCTTCCTGCTGTGTGAGCTACTGAAATGAGCCGCGCAGTGACCCTTCCAAATAAGGTAATAACAGACAATTTCATTCTAAGGACAAATCCTAGGATTGTAAATGGAAATGTAAAACCGTTTCTGGAGAATTTTTTCCCTTACCTAAGCCATATGTGACCCTGGATGACAAAACCAGTCTTAAGTTTTGGCAATAGCCAAAAATACATTGTATGGGTCAAAATTATCGATTTAACTTTTATGCCAAAAATCATTAGGATATTAAGTAAAGATCATGTTCCAAGAAGATATTTAGTAAATTTCCTACTGTAAATATATCAAAACTTTTTTGATTAGTAATATGTAATATTTTTGATTAGTAATATGCATTGCTAAGAACTTCATACAACTTTAAAGGCAATTTTCTCAATATTTAGAAGTTTTTGCACCCTCAGATTCCAGATTTTCAAATAGTTGTATCTCGGCCAAATATTGTCATATCCTAACAAACCAAACATCAATGGAAAGTTTATTTATTCAACTTTCAGATGATGTATAAATCTCAATTTAAAAAAAATGACACTTAAGACTGTTTTTGTGGTTCAGGGTCACATATACCTTCTATGTAGATATCAGAGAACAAATTCAAATATTTTATCAACGCATTCTATGGCACCTTTAAGAAATAACCAACAGATTATCAAAATCTGATAAAAAGTGAATCAAGTGAAGAAGACACTGACCTGAGGAATGCAGTCAGTATATGCGAACATGGATTTAGATTTGTCATCCACGCTGATGTGGTAGAGGATACGCATCGCTACGTGCTTGTGTGTGTCATCACCTACAGAAAAGATGAGAAAAAAACCTTCAGAGAGATTCACAACGCATGTAAACTTTAACAGCGCTATCTAAATTGATCAGTCGTGGTCAGTTAGATAATGTATTTATACTGGCTCGTGTTGAGAGCGAGTCATTTATCACGGAGATTATAGATAAGAGCATGTGGGGTATGTGATTACAATCCAAACTCATTCCACGAGGGAGAGAGAGACCGCAGATACTCACACACACCACACACACTCACGCATCTCCCTCTCATTAATAACACTTTACGCACTCCTCCTCTTCTTCCCTAATGCTGATACTCCCCTGTGAGATAGGAAACACTCAGATAGAGCAATGGCATAATCAGTCATTATGAGTCTGACCATAGCAGTCGGGACCCGAGACACCCTAGAACACATTATCACATCGGCGATTAGAAGCAGATGTGACCGCTGGGGATATCAGGATAAGGAAGTAAGAGAAAGTAAGGGAAAGCTGAGTAGGTAAAGAAGAGGACTGCTTAGTTTGTTTAATTGGAGACACAGCAGGAGGCATATATTTTAGTGGCATTAATAAGCAAGGGCCGTCCTGGGCGGGCCCTCGGTGGCCGGAACATGTGCTTCTCGTTAGCGACCGCAGACGCCGTTGACCCGCGTCGCTGCCTCACCTCAGCGAGAGTAAGCGGAGACGGACGGACTTTACGACAGCAGCCAGGCAGCTCTTAAACTCAGCTCTAACTGCTGAAGCGTAAATGGCTAACACATTGAAAAAAATGTGCAATTAAGCCCTTCATTTTAATGTGGAGGTGTCATTCGAGCTGGTCAGGAAAAGAGATGCATGTCATACGCATCAAATTACCAGAAATATTGTGGTTGATGCCTGACGGAGATGTTGTGAACGACTGAAAATGAAAACAGACACAAAGAGGAATTATTCTCTTGTGACATGACTAGCTGAATTCATAATCACTGGGTAGATGTGTTTGGCTTCGCTTCATTCAGGGTATCTGATAGAAATGGCCATAATTTAAGCCAAACCGCCATCATCTGCACCTGCACCAGTTTCTGCCAAAGCAGGTTTTTGGTTTCAGTGTAACTCAATATTCTGCAGCTTGTAAAGACAATCATTCTGATGTAGATCATATGTTGGTTTTCAAACATTTCAACATTACTGATTTTCCAACGTAAGTCCTTGGATGTAACCTTAAATAGTCTCTTTCTAGCTTGAAGACAAGAGTGTATAATACACATCTAAAGATAACTTTAATTTGAAACCTTGCAAATATAATTTTTCCATTCACTTAGCTTAATTTTCTCTCCTTTCGTGCTGGGCCTAAAATGTTTATTTCAATGGAAAAGAGGAAAATTATATTATCCAGTTCGTTTTTTATCTACTGCTTTAAGGAAGTAACATTTCTGGGATTGAACAAGATGTGCAAAGAGTTAGTCTACAAGGTTTTTAAAGTCAGGGGTTTTAAACAGGTCCAGGGATGCCTATTACGAAGGTGGTAGAGACTAGAGAGTGCACAAAAAAATTAAAGCGAAAATATGTATATATATTTTACGGGAATTAAGAAATAAAAGACAACACTTTACAATAAGGTTCATTAGTTAATATTAGTTAACTACACTAGTTAACATGAACTAAGAATGAACAATACTTCTAGAGCATTAATGTGTTAATTAATTTACTAATGCATTATTATAATTATAAGTTGTGTTTGATAACATTAGTTAACATAAGCACTGTGGACTAACATGAACAAACAATGAATGACCCTATTTTTATTAACTATTAACATTAACAAAGATTAATAAATAGTGTATTAAATGTACATTCATTGTTTATGCTAGTGAATACATTAACTAACGTTACCAAATGACACCTTATTGTAAATGTATTTAACATTATTTAACTTTTTTCAACAAATTTGCTAAATTTGATACTTTTACTGTACACACTATTACTGTTACTTTTTTACATTTTTAAAAAGTTGTTGGAATTAATCGTGATTGTTTGATTCAGTTGATAATTTGATTGTATTATAATTACAATTATTATTATTATTATTTTTACAATTATTTATTTTTGACATAATAATGCTATTTATTAATGTATAACAAAAAAATTCTAAATAAATGTTTCTTTCATCTTTCTATTCATCAAAAAATACATATATGTATTATGGTTTATCCACAAATATTAAGCAGCACAGCTGTTTTAACATTGGTAATAATAACAAACAAACAAAAAAATGTCTTGAGAAGCAAATTAATATATTAGAATGATTTCTAAAGGATGATGTGACATTTAAGACTAGAGTATTGGCTGCTGAAAATTCAGCTTTGCCATCACAGGAATAAATTATATTTTAAAATATATTAAAATAAAAAAGTTTGAAAATGGTAAATAAACCATGCTGAAAGTCATAATATACACTGCCGTTCAGTTCAAGATTTGTATTATTTTTTAAAGAAGTCTCTTGCACTAATAAACAAGGCTGTGTTTATTTGATCAAAAATACAGAAATAACGGTAATATTATGAAACATTATTACAATTTAAAATAACAGTTTTCTGTTTTAAAATACTTCAAAATCGAATTTATTCCTGTTACGCAAAGCTGAATTTTCAGCATCATTACTCCAGCCTTCAGTGCCACATGATCCTTCAGAAATCATGCTAATATGCTGATTTATTATCAAAGTTGGAAACAGCTTAATATTTTTTTGGAACCTGTAATACTTTTTTTGTAATTACTTTTTTCTTTGATGATTCAAAAGTTCAATAGCATTTATTCAAAAAAAGAATAACGATATAATAATGTAAGACTTTACTATCACTTTTTATCAATTTAACACATCCTTGCTGATTAAAAATTTTAATTTCTTTCAAAAAAAGAAACAAAAGAATGTACTGACACCACAATTTTTAAAAGTAGTGTATACTGTTACAAAACATTTATATTTCAGATAAATGTTGTGCTTTTTAACTTTTTATTCCTTAAAAAATCCTGAAAAAATGTATCAGTATAACAGTTTCCAACATTAATAATAAATAAGCATATTAGAATGATTTCTGAAGGATCATGTGACACTGAAGACTGATTCAGGGATAAATGACATTTTTAAATATATTAAAATAGAAAAACTTTATTTTAAATTGCAATCATATTTCAGAATATTACTGTTTTTTTCTGTATTTTTGATCAAATAAATGCAGTTTGTTGAGCAGAAAAACTTAAACAAATATTACAAATCTTACTGATCCCAAACTTTTGAACAGCAGTGTAATTTGATTACAGTGGAACAATGGTCCAGTCTCATTAATATGAACATTAGAAAAGTTACCCAGCAGAGCAGTGAGTTTGGGCAGCAAACCCACATGCACCATTTTGGTGCGCAGGCCCGTGTCGAAGGAGAGGTTATGGAGGAGTCGCAGAGTGACGTTCATCAGATCTTCATGTTCACATGGAACCAGACGAGCCAGCTTCTCTACAGTGTCCATTTCAGCCTATTATAAACATTCAAGCCAAATACTCATAATACATTCAATTTGATGTCAAATGAAACAACTACATAAAATTACTTTCATCATTTTTTTCTCTGCTGCTCCAATAACAACCAGTTTTTTTGTCCAACATGTGTTTTTATGTACAACATGATGAAAGATTTTCAAAGCCAAAAGTCTATTTCTTTTATCTACAACAAGGATTTGGTTATGGGATACAGGAATAAAAACAACTTCTGTCTTGATAAATGTAGATTCATAGTCAGAGTAGATGAATTCCAGGTGCACTGACACTGGAGCAGTGTAGGACAACCAGGACGAATCTCAGTACAGGAATGACAGAAACTTCCTGATATAAATGACCCCATAATTCTCCACGACAACTTAAAGGTTCAGCTTTATGGTTAAATTAAATGCATTATATTTATATTACATCAACATATACCGTTGTGCTCAAAAGTTGACATACCCCTTGCAGAATCTGCAAAATGTTAATTCTTTTAGCAAAATAATAGGGATCATACAAAATGCATTTTTTGGAGCATCAGTGAGCATTTGAACCTTCTGTAATAGTTGCATATGAGTCCCTCAGTTGTCCTCAGTGTGAAAAGATGGATCTCAAAATCATACAGTCATTGTTGGAAAGAGTTCAAATACACAAAAATGCTAGAAAACCAAAGAATTTGTGGGAGCTGGAGGATTTTTCTCATGAACAGCAGACAGTTTAACTGTTCAGGACAAACAAGGGGCTCATGAACAACTATCACTAAACAAAAAAACACAGCTGTGGGTCATTCAGATAACAACAACACAGTATTAAGAATCAAGGGTATGTAAACTTTTGAACAGGGTCATTTTTATAAATTCAACTATTGTTTTCTCTTGTGGACTATATGTAAATGTCTTTTATGTAAAATATCTTATTCAGGTCAGTACTAAATAAAAAATAACATGCATTTTGTATGATCCCTCTTATTTTGCTAAAAGAATTAACATTTTGCAGATTCTGCAAAGGGTATGTAAACTTTTGAGCACAACTGTACCAAGTTTAAAATATTTATATTTTTTATGTTTTTAAAAACATTTTTTATTAATTGATTGTTTTTTATTATATCTCTCATGCTCACCATTTATTGGACTAAAAAACAGGAAAAGCAGTAATAATATTGGAACATCTTACTAAAATTTAAAAGAACTGCAGTCTATTTTAATATATTTTAAATGTAATTTACTCTTGTGATGCAAAGCTGCAATTTCAGCAGCAATTACTTAATAATTCAGTGTCACATGATCCCTCAGAAATTATGATATGCTGATTTGGTCCCTTAAATATTATAATTGATTATTGGTGATCAATTATTAAAAATGGTTCATGTTATTGCTTTTGTTTAATATTTTTGTGGAAAGGATTCTTTGATGAATAGAAAGTTCAAACAAACAGAAACTGAAACAAACATTATAAATGTCTTATAAAAGTCTTAAATGTCTTACTATCTCTTTTGCTCAATTTAATATATTTTTTTATTTTTATTTATCATTCTTACCCTAAACTTTTCAACTGTAATAAATCATGGGTTTCACAAAAATATGAAGCAGCAAAAACATTTTTAACATAATAACAATAATAAGAAATGTTTATTGAGCACCAAATCAGCATATTAGAATGATTTTTAAAGTATCGTGTTGAAAATTCAGCTTTATTATTAAAGGAATAAGTTACATTTTAAAATATTTTCAAATAGAATATATTTTTTTAGATTGTTATAATATTTTACAATATTACCAGTAATGCTTTGACTGTATTTTCCACCAAATAAATGCAGCTTTGGTGAGCATAAGCAACTTCTTTCAAAAACATTTAAAAAATCTTTTGACCAGCAGTGTCTAGTGATTTCATATCTCATGAAATTGTATTTTAAAGCTTCTGTTGTGTTTGACAACAAGATCTCACCATGTCGTTCTTGTTCTCCAAGAAGATGCTGAGCTTTTTAAGGAAGGAGACCGCCAGTACCAACAGCTCCTCATTCTCCCTCTCTAGAGACTTGACCAGCAGGTGCACAATGTTCTTGTTCCTCATTTTGAGCTCTGTGCGGGTGTCTTCAGACAGATTCAACAGCAGGTAGAATGCAACTAGAGCCATAAAAAGGAAGAGGAACACATAAACAAGGCCTCTTGGATGATTCCTACTAAACCGTGGCAAATTCAACATTTCACTTCCTGTACCTCGCAGCAGCTGCTCCTGTTTGACCAGGAGGCTTTGGCATTTCTTAAGGGTTTTCTCATGCTCTTTCCGGAAGCTCTGGTTTTCGGGGTCTTCATCACGTGTATATGCTAAGGAATAATCTAGTTCAGTTAACATATTATGTGCTTAATTTTTTGATTGACAAAAAGGATATAAGCCTTGCTCTTCTTCTCTAACTCATCCTGCCACAGATCGTATTTCTTCAGCTCATGCTCGATGATGTTCATGCACAGCGCGCCAATCTTATAGTGCGTAATGAGCCCGTGAAACTGTGAGAAACTGCGGGAAGAACACAAGAGGTGATGGTCTGTCCTGCTCCGACCTCTCCTGGCACATTCTGCCAGACACTGATGTATGCAATACAATCTAAGAACTAGACAATGGCTGGTATGCGGAGACAGTGAGACGGACGTGCCAGATGAATTTCATACTCTAGTCCTGATTAGTACATAAACAGAACTGAAAGATCGGGCCAAACAACTCATCATACATTTCAAATACATCCCTCAAACGTCAAAGTCATTCTAGCTTGCGGAAAGAAATTTCCACATTAGCCATCTGAAAATGAGTGCCAAGGAAAACCATCAAATGAGAGCACACACTTTCATAGCTCAAATAAATGCTGACAGCTATCTCAGTAAAAGCAGTAACCTGATCTGCAGCCACTAAAGATGTTTTGAGAACGTATCACGGTTTTCTTAAGGCTTTCAAACTAATACAAGAGCTGTATCAGAACGATATCTGGTACACAATCTGTGTCTATGAAAAATTTTAACTGGCGTTAGTAAAAGTTGGCAAAAGTTTGGGGTCAGCAAAATTCATACCCATTTTCTATTTGAATAAATTGTAAAATGTATTTTAGTTTTTTATGATGACAAAGAAACCATTCTAATGTATTTAGTGCTCAAGAAACATTCATAATTATCAATGTTGAAAACAGTTATGCTGCTTTATATTTTCAAAAAAAAAAATAATAATAAATAATGCATCCCTGCTGAATAGAAGTATTAATTTCTTAAAAAAAACAAACAAAAAAAAAACATCTTACTGGTCCCAAACTCTTGAACTGTACTGTACATATTTTCATAATCTACTAGTTATGAGTTATCTGAATGGCTAGTTAACTGGTCAGTCTTAAAGGGGACATCGGATGCCCATTTTCCACAGGTTGGTATGGTTCATTAGAGTCTACATGAAAGTCTGCAACATACTTTGGTTAAAATTTCTTAATTGTTTTGTAAAGTGACTGCCTTTTTGCCTTGCTTCTGTTTCGGTGCTTGTCTCTTTAAATGATAATGAGCTCTGCTCACCCCGCCCCTCTCTTCTGTTTTTTTGTATATTTGGTGGCGCATTACCGTCAAAAACATCAGTCCTAAGTGGCTCTGATGTCAGGAGAAAATGAAGACTTTTGAGCATTATGAATTCACACTGCTCAGAAAAATAAATAAATTGACAATTGAGACTGTTTAGTTTTTGGGGTTTTTTGAGAAAGAGTGAATGGCTTTTTATCATTGAGGGGTGGTTGTGTCCACATACTGCTAAGAAACATCTATATGCAAACACCTTGTAAAATGAATTTTGCATCCAATGTCCCCATTAAGAAAGCCAGACTGTTCAAAAACAGCTGGATGGAGTGCAACAGATTCAATTGTGTAACATTCAATTGTGAGCATTTTGAACCTGGAAGAAAAATGCTGAAAAAACAAAAAAATTGCTGGGACCTGAAGAACTTTTCTGAAGAACAGCGGTCAGTTTTACTGTTCAGGATAAACAAGGGACTCATGAACAACTATCACTAAACAAAAAAACAAAACAAAAACACATCTGTGGATCATTCAGGTAACAACACAGTATTAAGAATCAAGTGTGATGTAAACAGGGTAATTTTTATAAATTCAACTATGATTTACTCTTGTGAACTATATGTAAGCATCTTTTATTGGCAATCTTATTCAGGTGAGTACTAAATAAAAAAATAACATGCATTTTGTATGATCCCCCTTATTTTGGTAAAATAATTAAAGTAAAATAAAAGGTGTATGTACACTTTTCACCTCAACTGTATCACCTGATGTGATTATATTGTATATATATATATATATTTATATATATGGATAAATTTGGCCACACAATGTGTTTTTGTGTTCAAAAACAGCTGGATGGAGTGCAACAGATGAACCACTGTGCAGCCATTCAATTGTGTAACTGTCAATAGTGTCTGCAAATCTCTTTTTGTCCCCAGAGACTTGGATGATCGTAACTTGAAAATTACTCACAGTTGGCAACTTAAAGTCTACATGAGTAGACTAAACTGTGTTTTGTTGGCTGCAGTGGTGATGCTAATAGGGGTTGAATTTGGAGACACCATTTCTCTGAGATAGTTCACCACACACTGTCTATTTGATTTAGTTTCAGGTCCTATAAAGTAGTAGTTCACTTCCAGAACAAAAATTTCCTCATAATTTACTTACCCCCATGTCAACCAAGATGTTCATGTCTTTCTTTCGTCAGTCAAAAAGAAATTAAGGTTTTCAAGGAAAACATTCCAGAATTTTTCTCCAAATAATGGATTTCAAAGGGGATCAACTGATTGAAGGTCCAAATTGCAGTTTCAATGCAGGTTCAAAGGGCTGTACACGATCCCAGCCAAGGAATGAGGGTCTTATGTAGAAAAACGATTTGTAACCACAAATGCTCATCTTGCAGTAGCTCTGTGATGCTCGTCTATGACTTTACGCATTACGTAATCACAATGGAAAGGTCACGCATGGTTATTCTTTATCTGTGTACTACGGTTCACAAAGGTAGGGTAGAGTGAAAAACTCAATCTCATTTTATCCTCAAACTTTAATATCACAGACACTGTTTTACTTTTTTTGTAAAGGGTGTTTGACTTCCTTTGCATGTTCGATTTGTAAACACTGGTTCTGTACTTCTGCATACATCACGCGTGACCTTTCTATCGTGACTACATCATTTGTGAAGATGAACTAGTGTGTTTTTTTTTTTTTTTAGAAAATGGCAGATCATTTAGCTAGATGCGACCATTATTCTTTGGCTGGGATTGTGTAGAGCCCTTTGAAATCCTGGAATGTTTTCCTCAAAAACGTTAATTTATTTTCAACTGATGAAAGAAAGACATGGACAAAGACAAGACAAAGAGTAAATTAACAGGAAATTTTTTTTCTGGAACTGAACTAATCCATTAAAGCACCACAACAAAAACTAATATAGCTGTTGACAGAAGAACAAAATAAACTATACAGGAATTGTGTACCTTGAGAAGCAGAAGAAAACATAAATAATAGTAGTTGCTAGTTCCACACTCTGTTTCCAGTCCTCTCTCAGCACCCGCGCCAGAGCTCCAAGTGCAGTCTCTGAAAAACATCAAACTAGTCACAAGCAACTAGATAATCCACCAACTTCTATGACAAAATCAAACATATATCCACTGAAACCACTGAAATCTGAAGTTTATGACTTTTTATGTGTTCATGATGGAAGACCGTTGCAGAATAATAACACTTTTGAGTAAATAAGCAAAAATTAGGGACTTTAGTACCATTATGTAGGAGCTCCTCCAGGTTATCCGGGTTACGAGCCAGATGGAGAATTAGAGTGGAGCCTCTAATCTTCTCAGGGATGTTCTCATACAACAGCTCAATGTAATCATCGATTTTATTAATATTGGCCTCCTCATCAATCTGAAAAGTATTATGGTAATATATCAACTATAGTAACAACTAATGCTCAAAGCATTAAAGAATCAAAGCTTCCAAACAACAATTATGTCTCTCAAGCAGTATATATATACAGCACTTCTCACAATACACATTGTTTCAAAGCAACTTTAAAGAAAATTATGTTAATGTTTATAATACATCTGCCTGTCTTATAGTCAAATTTAGCAGATTCGAGCTGGGTGATAATATAGATTGCATTTTCCAATGATTCAAGCAATCTAGCAGTTGAGACATGCTATATAAAATATACTGTAAAATATACAGTTTAAAAGTTTACATACACCTTGCAGAATCTGCAAAATGTTAATTATAAAAAAGAGGAATCATCTAAAATGCATGTTATTTTTTATTTAGTACTGACCTGAATAGGATATTTCACATAAAAGACGTTTACAAAGTCCACAAGATAAAATAATAGCTTCATTTATAAAAATGACCCTGTTCAAAAGTTTACATACACTTGATTTTAAATACTGTGTTTTTACCAGAATGATCCACAGCTGTGTGTGTGTTTTTTTTTTTTTTTTTGTGATAGTTTTTCATGAGTCCCTTGTTTGCCCTGAACAGTTTAACTGCCTGCTGTTCTATAGAAAAAATCTTCAGGTCCCACAAATTCAACGTTTTTTCAGCATTTTTGTGTATTGAACCCTTTCCAACAATGACTGCATGATTTTGAGATCCATCTTTTCACACTGAGGGACTCATTACAGAAGGTTCAAACGCTCACTGATGCTTCAAAAGAAAAAACAATGCATTAAGAGCGGGGGTGAAAATTTTTTGAATTTGAAGATCAGGGTAAATTGAATTTATTTTGTCTTCTGGGAAACATGTAAGAATCTTCTGTATACTGCAGTACTAAATAAAGGCTCTTAATGCATTTTTTCCCCTTCTGGACCATTAGTGAGCATTTTGAATCTTCTGCAATAGTTGCATATGAATCCCTCAGTTGTCCTCAGTGTAAAAACATGAATTTCAAAATCATACAGTCATTGCTTGAAAGGGTTGAAATACACAAAAATGCTGAAAAACCAAAGAATTTGTGGGACCTGAAGGACTTTTCTGAAGAACACCAGGCAGTCTTACTGTTCAGGATGAATGAGGGACTCATGAAAAACTAAACAAAAAACAAACAAAAAACCCAACATCTGTGGATCATTCAGGTAACAACACAGTATTAAGAATCAAGTGTAATGTCATTAAGTGTAGGGTCATTTTTTTTAATTATCTATGATTTACTCTTGTGAACTATATGTAAGCATCTTTTATGTGAAATCTTATTCAGGTGAGTACTAAATAAAAAATAACATGCATTTTGTATGATCCCCCTTATTTTGGTAAAATAATTAAAATTGGCAGATTCTGTAAGGTGTATGTACACTTTTCACCTCAACTGTGTCACCTAATGTAATTATACTGTATATATATGGATAAATTTGGCCATACTTACATATCCAACTTTATATAAAGACTGCAAAAAAGGCTTATCTTACTTAGTATTTTTGTCTTGTTTCTAGTCTAAATATCTAAAAAGACCTAAATCAAGATGCATTTACTAGATAAGCAAAATGACATAAGATATTTAGTCTTGTTTGCAGGAGGAAAAAAACTAAATTAAGTGCAGTTGGCTTAAAATAAGTAAAATGATCTGCCAGTGGGGTAGGTGAGATACTTTTGAAATATGAAATGTTTTACTTACACCACTGGCACATAATTTTACTGAATATACAGAAAAACTGAATAAAGTGCATTTAGCTAAACACAAGATTAAATATGCTTATATAGTAAATGCATCTTAATTTAAGAATTTTCAGATATTTTGACTAGAAACAAAAGCCTTTTTTGCAGTGTAGGCGATAATATAGTCACATTTTGTGATAAAAAAATACAAAATTAGGCTGTTGAGATTTACTATATAATATATATTACTTTACATTAGTGTACTGTATACATGCAGGTAAAGTTACACTATTAATATATAGCTGGCTGTTAATATAGTTTATATTTTTCACCATTCAAGCAGTTGAGATTAGCTAGTTTGTCGGAATTAACACATTCCGGAAAGTAAGTAGTAGGACTGTTATGTAAACACGCAGTCCTCCATTGTTATTAATATGTCTATCAGTGGGTTTGTTGTACTTGTGGGTGAGATTTCATTTGTTGAGCTTCAATAACGATTAAATTACACCAAACAAAGACTGCAAATGACTTTACTTTAAACGCACCATCTGGGTTTGGTTTATATATAAATTGGAAAGAAGACACTTGAACTGTGGATCCGGTTTGAATTATTTGGTAAAAATCAAACAGAACAGAATTAACTAATTATCATGTCAAATCGGATAAATGCGCTAAACACATTAAATGAGCATCACATGTGTTAAGACATTCACTTTCTCAGCCCTAAGTACATAAAATAACTTAAAATGTGCGTACTTCCATTCCTTCAAATGGCAGAAGTTCTCTAGGTTTTGATGGTTTCTTTTCCTTCTTCTCCACTACAGAAATAAAACAACAAAGCTGTCACCATTACATATTACGTAATACATAACAACAAACAGGATGATAAATAAATGTTACTGAGACAAAATAAAAATATAAAAGTTGACCCAAAAAATATTCCACATTGTTTACAACAAGGAAATTGTGTTTTAAAGACACATTTACATTTGCTGCTGGGCTTCTTTCGGTTCTGTAAATACAGCAGCAGATGTTCCACCTCTGCCAGCTTTGATGGATGAATGATTTTACACTCTTCCACCACCTTCCTGGCCAGGGCAGAAACATTGGTGCTGGCATTCAGACTCCTCAGCCGGATGCTAAACAACAAACACAGAGAAAACGTTAAGTAAAGTTGAATTGAATGTAACAGTGGAGAATGTATGTATGTGAAGGAGTATACAGCTATCTCTGCTTACACTTTCTGGCACTCTTTCTTCTCCTCATGCCTGGCATTGCCTGTCTCTCCTAAAATGGATGCTTCCACTTCATAGTACACCACCAAAGCCTTTTCTGTTGGATGGACATCTATATCACCAATCCTACACTTCCTAATAGACACAGGAGAGATCAAGATTGGATGTGACAGTGAGTTGCATTAAAGGCTGGCAGTGTCTCAAACCCTACAGTGAGCTGCCAAGCTTAAACAGCATTCCTGGGCAACATAAGAGCGTTCATCATAGGTGCAGATGACTAGGAAACTGCCCAAAAATGCTTTATAAATGTTAGCTGACAAGAGACACCGGTATCATAAAGGATGGTTACTGTAGGCCACGCCCATCTGCAAGTGAAGCGAATAAATTTGACCCAGATTTACGCTACGACTATAGAAACTATAATCAAATAATTCGTTGAAAATAAAACCAGTGAGGGTAAACTCGCAGGTTATATAATATACACATGATATATGCAGTGCCCCCATTTTAATAGATGGAAATAACCTTGTCAACATGTCATATTGTAATGTACGTTTAAGCTAAAGGTATAGTTACCGGTGCAAATACTGCGACTCGTCCGGCTGCATTTTATTCCGTTCATGTGAAAGACAGAGACGTCGGTTTGGCTGTTGTTCAGGTTGTTGACATGAATGAGAATCAAAGCATCTCTCATCCGCAATGTACTGACTGATCCGCTATCACATCTGATCATGGGGTCGGCGAGGGACAGACGCCTGAGCTGAGCGCTCTCGCCATCTGCAGGACGGGAGGAAGATGAGGACGGCGTGGACTGGACCAAATACTGTAAATCCAAGGTTTGCAACAAGCACTGTCTTTTTTGAAAATGTATTTTAATGCATAATAAATCCATGGTATAGTGTTATAGTGTTTTCAAACAACTATAGTGTAGTGTTATTGTTTAATGACCAACCTAGCCAGGCTGGGAGACCAGCTACTTCCAGCTTAGGCTGGTTTTAGCAGGGGTTTTTTTTCAGCAGAGGGCACTTTTACAAGAATAACACATGCTGAAGTGCTCCATTTAACTCATTCATTCATTCATTCATTCATTCATTCATGCATTTTTGAAAAACGTAAATAACTTTCTCTAACAGTTTTACAGTAAGTTGAGCAAATGTTATTGTTTTCATAAGCCAACCGATTTCTTTATTTGGAATTTATATAGATTGTGGCATTGATATTGCTACAGTAATTTATTTGTTTAAAAATGTGTTTTTATCCACCTTTTTCTTCAATGTGGAAGTAAGCTTATGAGGGAGACTTCTGTTTCATTAGCTGCTATGGGGAAATAACAAGAAGAATAACAATGTGCAGTAAAGAGTAAAACTGTTTGACTACAAACCAGCGTGTTCATGATTAAGATGGTAAAGCACACCAATTTAAAATCTCAAGCAGCAAAATGAGCTGTTTTGTACAGCTAAAAATAGCTGGATGCGGGTGAGACATGAAGCCAAACCCATTAAATGTACAAATTTCCATGGCCACTCTTACATGAAGAAAAAGGTTGATAGTAGGGACATGCATATATGCATATAACATGCATATATGAAATTGGTTGCATTCTCCAGGAAGAGTACCCACTTGACTCTAACAGTATGAGATAAGCTGCTCTTTTAATTGCAATCCAGTATAAAGAGTAAAATACAGCTACAAGCAGCAATTAAGTGGCCAAGCAAAGCAGAGGCAAAATGAGAAGCTAAGAATGGCATGGAGCATCAGAAAAACTGTAACAACTAAAGCCATTTTAGGATAATTTTAGTCAAAATGGCTGAAAAAAAATCATATACAACCACTAGTGATATGATTTAATGGCTTGTCACTTTTGACGATTAGGTGGGCTGTTAACAAATCAATGTGTTGTGTTCTTTGTGAGGTGGTAATGGCACACACAAATTCTGGTGTGAATATGCCAAAGCTTTGCAGAGATACCCCCTCAGATGTAGTATGACATCATGCTTCAATTTTGTTGCAGTGCTATACAAAAACAGTTTGATCTATTAACATGAAATCAATAACTTTTTGTCAGCAGAGTCTGAAGATGTTCTGACTCGATTTTGGTAAAAATCAGACAAACGGTCTAGAAGGAGTGCGAAAAAGTATGATTTCAACATAAATCAAAATGGCAGACAGGCAGCTCGGCCCACTATGGCAAAATTATTATCTGTGTTCTCGGCATGACTCAAAGAATAATTTGGCATGTTCTCAGCATGACCCAAGGGATTTTCATTACAATAAGTCAAAAGTTATAAGCATTTTTGGAAAGGTAATTATTAATGGTTAATGAATGGTTTATCACTTTTGACCAATAGGTGGTGCTGCTACCAAATTGATTGATGTGGTGAGTGTGTATGTGTAAGGTGACAATGGTACATACAAAGTTTGGTGTCAATATGTCAAAGCTTTGCAGAGATACAGCCTCAGGGGCAGTTTGGCATCATTTTAGCATGTTTGTTGATGCGTTAAACGATAACCATCTTATATATCGACACAAAATTCATAATTTTTTGCCAGTATGGTCTAAAGATGATCAGAGTCAAATTTGGTGAAAATGAGAACAACGGTCTAGGTGGAGTTCAGAAAAGTAGGTTTTCAACATGAATTATAATGGCGTGCAGGAAGTTAGGTTGACTATGGCAAAATTTATATCTATGTTCTCGGCCAAAGAATATATTGAGACCAGTTTTACTACAACAGGCCAATTTAATAAAAAGTTATTAGCATTTATAAAAATGTTATTATAACTTTTGACCATTTTGAGACATACCGAGTTTCCTAACAATACACCTGTGTGTTCATAAAATATAGCATATAGCTGATGCCCAAAATGGCTGACAGGGGTAAATTGGGTATTGCTTGACTCGGCATGCACTGAATCTAAAGAGACAAGTTTTGTGATTTTTGGCCAAACCATTCAAAAATTACAAGCAAAAAAACTGTGCAGGTAGCCTCAGGTCCTGGTTGTTACAACACACAACAAGTTTGGTTTCAATATGCCAAACTGTTGTGGAGATACAGCGCGAATTCCAAACAGAAGTGAGCATCCCTATGCCCTACTCACTTCGAAGGGCACTCATTTGTTGAAAATAAATATTTATTTGTATTATTTTATTCAAATATTGTCTAATTGTGTCTTATTTTGTGTCTGTTTGTGTCTTTATTCAATTTTTCAACCTAAACGTGCTTAAACTTGCTTACACTACCGTCTTAAATCATATTTCTATCACTGATGAAAAATATGAAATATTACATTAAAATAAAGACAAATTTAATCAGCCTATTCTACTTACGTTTGTATGTAAAGTCAAAATCAACCCCAGCATCGCAAGAGCTCCTAACTGAAGATTACGTGATCACAAACGGAAATCACTTCTGTGAAATGACCATGCAATGTTCCCTTCGCTAACGGACTTCTGGAAGGGCCCTTCGTGAAGGGATTAAGTTGCTCACTTTCGTTTGCAACGTCCCTACAAATCGCATCCCCTTCCCGAAGTGCCCTTGAAGGGCGCAAAAAGGCGTTGCTCTTTGTCAAATTTGTTTGCACGTTATTCGAGAACGGTTTGACAAATCAACTTGTATTCCACAGCTTTTTGCCAGCATGGTCTGAAGATGATCTGAACAAATTTTAGTGAAAAACAGACAAACTGTCTAGGACGAGTTCGAAAAACTTAGCTTTCTTAACTTTTAAAAATAGCGAAAAAACTTCTTATGAATTTGAAATTGTCTTTCTAGACAATTAAAGCATAAATGTGCTTTAATATAAATCTAGCATAAATGTGAGTGCATTTTTGGACAGTTGGTGGCGCTAGAGGGATTGACTCCAAATTTGCTATGGTGACAGCTCCGACTCTTCTCTATCTGTGTTCCAAATAACAGCTTTCCCACAAGCGGTTTTATAGGCTGCCATAGACTCAAGAGCTGAGGGAACGGAAACAGAAAAAGAATAATAATAACAACGCCAACGGATACACCTTCGGTGCTTGGCCCCTAATTATTGTGATTAATTCCATTTAAAAGTATTGAATTTTCAAATTAATAGACAAATTCAGAATTTTTTCACCATTTTCTGTTGTGGTTTTGCTTGTGTGTCATGTTGAAAGTTCTGAACCTTTGGCTACGGTCATTAAACTGTGTTTGATTTGGCTTATTTTCTGGATGGATTTTATATTCAGTTAGATGTGATTCCTGTTTGTTGGCATTGCTGGTTTTAGAGCCGTCCAACTGCAAAATTCTTATATCCTGCTGATCTTTCCAGCTCTTCTCTGTGTTACAATCCAAAATGGGATGACAGATTGTTAGGCAACCAAAACAAACTCCTTAGGTGAATGTTTAAAGCAAATACTTTAAGATGAGGAGTTTCCCTGCTATAGTTTCACAGTTACTTTTGCTGTATTTTACTATTGGACATTGCTCCAAAATCACCAAAGTCACCAGATCTGTATAATATATTATGAGCAATATTAAATTATGCTGTACCATAAACATCAGCCATTCTTACTTGCATGCTGATCTTCATTTCAACAGTGAAAACCAATAGATTGTGTTACATTTTAAAAGACTGAGGGAATCTGTATATGTTTGGGAATAGTGAAAACAATCTCAACAGCATTGGGTGGCCTATATATACAGTGGTGTTACTAAACTCAGCGGACTATAGCACAGGACAGCGGATATACTCTCTGCATGAGTTCCCACGGATTCAGTCTAGTGACCTTTACCAGTTATACAATACTATAATGATCCATGCTGGCTCACACATGTGAATCATAGCATTACCCGAAACCAGTTTACCATAATTAAATGTTTTCATTTCTCTTAATGAATCATCCAGTTCAGGTCAGCCTTTGAAGGCATGGGTAAATTTTTTAGGGATATTTTCAGGTTTAATGTTTTTTGTTTTTTGTTTTCACTTGAATCACAGTCAGGGCTAAACTTTTCATAAAGTAAGCAAGCAAATGCTATTGCCTCCAAGACACAACAGAACAACAAACACTGAAACATACAAAGCTGGCTCTCGAAAGCATGTCAGCTTTTTTAAAGGAAAATTTCAGATCTAATACTGAGATACTTTTTCCCCCCAGATGCCAGATGTAATAATATATTTATTTTTTATAATAAATACATAATTTACATATACACTGCCTTTCTTTAAAGATGTTTTTTAAAGAAGCCTTTTCTGCTCATCAAGGCTGTTTATTTGATTAAAAATACAGAAAAAAACTGTAATACTGTGAAATATTATTGCAATTTAAAATAGTGGTTTTCTATTTTAATATACTTTAAAATAGAATTTAAAATAGAAGCCCATCTCCACCATGTAAGAAAAAATTCATGCCTTAAAAAGTTGAAATTATGAAATAAAAAGTAAAAATTGTGACTTATAATGTTGAAATTATGACTTACATAAGTCAAAATTACGACTTAAAAGTCAAAATTATGACTTAAGTCTAAACTATGAGATAAAAAGTCGAAATTGACTTAAAAAGTTGAAATTATGAGATAAAAAGTTGAAATTATGACTTAAATCAAAATTCTGACACCTCATAATTTCGACTTTTTATCTCATAGTTTAGACTTAAGTCATAATTTTGACTATTAATCCTGTAATTATGACTTGAATATGTCATCATTTCGACATTTTACCTCAGAATTATGACTTTTAAAGTCATAATTTTGACTTTTTATCTCATAATTATGACTTAAGTATGTCATAATTTTGACTTTTTAAGGCATGATTTTCTTCTTCTTACGTGGAGAAAACTACCATTTTTTCTTTCTTTGTTTGAAATAAATTAATAATTTTATTCAGCAAGGATGTGTTAAATTGATAAAAAGTGATAGTAGAAACTTATATTGTTAGAAAAGATATCTATTTTGAATAAATGCTGTTCTTTTGAACTTTTTATACATCAAAGGTTCCAAAAAAAATATTAGGCAGCACAACTCCTCCTAACATTGAATCAGCATATTAAAATGATTTCTAGAGGATTATGTGAAACTCACAAAAATAAATTATATTTTAAAGAATTTTAAATAGAAAGCTGTTATTTTAGATTGCAATAATATTTCATAATATTACTTTTTTTCTGTATTTTTATTAAATAAATACATTTAATGAGCATAAGAGACTCCTTTAAAAAGTTACAAATCTTACTAATCCAAAAATTTTAAATTGCATATATATTGAGCAAAATTTTAATATTTCCATAATACAACAGACTAACATTTAAAGGATATATAGAGAGAGAGGTTTAAAGTTGTACTCATGTGGTACCTTTTTTCTTCAGACTTCAGACTATTTATTTATTTGTTTTTTGTTTATTGCTGTATGTTTAACATTTTTGTCTAACAGTTTCACAGAAAGTTGAGCAAATGTTTCCAGGTTTAACCTTTTTTTTTTCTTGTAGATGTTTATCTCAGAACTTGAGCACACAGTTATATCCAGTCTTTCCATAAGACGAGACATTGAAATAGACAACGATGTCCCTTGAAAGCTGTTATTTATAGATGCATGACACAGTAAAGGCAAAAGTTTTAACAATTTCACTGGCTTCTCATGTTTTGAGGATTCACCGTACATCATGCCAACAACACATCGAGTGCCCGTTCTGATTACAATCGTTTGCTATAGCACATTTTTGTCCCGCCACGAAACACGATGCTTGTTTCCCTGGCCCACCCTGCAAACCACCCTCTGACACATTAGAGCTGTCTAGCACGCACTGCAGCAGTAACAGCAAAGTAAAACAGTAATCCAACTAATTTGAAACATTTCAGGGTGATTTACAGGCAAAGCTGTGAAATATGACTTTAATAATGGTTACAAATGGCTCCACTGCTGTCTGTCTGAGAAACACAGAAGAGCTCGAGAGCTTATGAGAAAGGCGTCCCATTTGGCATATTACTGGCAGTGCATTTGTTATCAATGAAATGTGAAAATGACTGTGGTGTGGCTGTTATGGTTATTGCAGACTGAACTGTTGATGAAGTTGCTGTCCTGTGGTTCTGTTGAAACTGAGCTGAAGGTACTTTCATGTGTCAGACTGTGGGATGTGTGTGGTGCCAGTGGGCTGACTGGATCGGTGCTGCCCTACATTTACGAGCCAGCTTGTTTGTTTCAGTACTTCATAACACTGTGATTTTACTGTTGACAATTTGCGTCAATAAGGTATTTAGCTATATTTAGAGATTTTACTGTTTTGACAGACTGAAAAAACATCGGGATACTGATCCCAAATGGAAAACATTTTTTATTAAAAAGAGCGACTTCATTATATTGGCTGAACTTGTTAAAATTGTGCCCAGAACATTGAGGCAACATTTTTCAAACTACTGTGTGACCTTCAGGGTCATTACACTCACTTCAGAAGTCATTACACCTCAAAAGCTGGCTGACACTCGTTCAGTCCTCTGGCTTCCCTCTCATGTTTTATGCACATGCCTCGTATGACCCATAGGTGAGCAGCACGCCACGTCTGACACCAATAATATGCATAAGGTAACAGAACAAAATGGGATCAAACACTGGAGCCCCCATACTAAATCACCACACAACAACCATTCATACAAAAAAAAATGACTTGTCGAAGCTATAAATAAAACAAAAGGGATTTTTGTTGTTCTAAACTGCACTTTTAACCCTGGGTAAAGGTATGTTTCACATTTGTAATTTAGTGGCAGGGTTAGTACTGTTTTTTATTTTTATTTTGTGGTAATACTTCTGTAGTATTTTATGCTGTGGAAGTCAATGGCTATCTTAAAGGAATAATTAATCCAAAAATGAATTCTGTCAATAATTACTCAGATATGTTTGATGAAATTCAAAGGCTTTCTAACCCTCCACAGACAGCAACACAACTGACTGACGTTCAAGGCCCAGAAAGGTAGTAAGGACATTGTTAAAATAGTCCATCTGATGTGGAAGAGAAGAAATTGTTGAATAAAGTCATCATTTTTTGTTTTATTTGCACACAAAAACTATTCTTGTCACTTCATAATGTTACAGTTGAGCCACTGATGTCACATGGACTATTTTAACGATATCCTTACTACTTTCTTGGGTCTTGAACATTGTAGCTGCGTTGCTGTCTATACAGGGTCAGCTGTCAGATTTAATAAAAAATTAATTAATTTGTGTTCTGAAGATGAACTAGGTCTTACGAGTTTGAAACGACACGAGGGTGAGTAATTAATGACAGAATTTTCATTTTTGGGTGAACTATCCCTTTAACTATTTCAAGTGTAAAAAGCCATAAAGATGTTTGAAGTAGATTTCAGTTTTACCTGAAAATACTATTTCAGTCTTTTTTTTACTTCAGTGTGTTTAATTCAGTGTGCTACTAAACCAAATATTCAGGTTACTTTCATATCAGAGAGTCTATTTGCTTTTTATGTTATAATAACTGTTGAAATGTAAGTCTTTGTAGGACACATTTCACTGTAACCTCCTGAGGCGGCTCCTTCTGAAAACAATTAACTGAAGGACTGCTTAGCATGGAGGCTCCCCTTGAGTCTTATAAGTGCCCCGGCCAAGTCCTTCATTAATCAGGAGAAAAAACATGGCCACTGATCATAGTTCCGTGCGCAGATTTATGTCGGCGCTGATGTGGAATGAAGATGGGAAGAGTTTCACAACGTGCGTCTGCTCCAGAAAGAGTTAAGGAATGTTGTTCATTGTCACATGATGTGGGAGAAGACAGGCAATATTCAACACCCCCTCCCCGTCGGGCGCACATCTTGCCCGCAGATGTGGTGATACCACAAACACTTCAAAGTGCCTCCCCTCAGACCAACTGATATTCTGACGCCAACTGTAAATGTCCTGGACACGCAGAGTGGAAAATATGAAACCTTTTAAATGGCTCTGGAGGAACTCCGTCAGAAAAAGAAGCACTTCCATTGTGTCTAAGGAAAAGTTAGAACAAAGAGAGCACTGCTTTGTTCTAACATTCTCTCTGAAAGTGAATTAGGCCTCTGTTGCAGAAAAATAACATTGGTATTTTCAAGGATAAAAAGAGCCTTGGGCATGTTTTGTGTAATGTGATGTTTTGGATTTGCAGTACTTTTAAGTGTCAAATGCTTTTGTACCAACACTTCAGTGTCTTTAAAAAAGGTTTTAATGTAAAGACTGCATAGTTATATTGTAAAATTACAATTGATTATTTTCAACAGTCTTCAGTTTCACATGATCCTTCAGAAATCATTCTAATATGCTGATTTGGTGCTCAAGAAACGTTTATTAGGGGTTCAAGCATGTAGTGCTGAAACTCTATTGTAATTGCTAGAACGGCCAAGGATCAGCAATCTCCACATAAAACTGATCGTGCAAACCAATCTGTAAGCAATGTTGGGGTAACGCATTACAAGTAACGTAAGTTACATAATAATATGACTTTTTTCAAGTAACTAGTAAAATAAAGCATTAGTTTTTCATTTCCAAGAAAATATCTGGGTTACTTTTTAAAAAAAAGTAACGCCAGTTACTTTTTGTTTTCTTATGTATTTAATCCCATTTTATTAACCAGTGACTTTGCTGCTGACCTTTGTTGATCCAATTCAATTAAATAATTATTTTCTTATTTTCAGAAAAAAACAAGTCAAAATTAAGTGAGTTAGAACAAACAAAATAATCTGCCAATGGGGTGAACAAAAAACAAGAAACAAGATTATTTTGCTTACCCCATTGGGAGATTATTTTGCTTGTTTCAAGCAAAAACACACTTAATTTTAATTTTGACTTGTTTTCAGAAAAAACAAGACAATAATTTTTACTTGTCTAGAAAATCCTTCTTGATTTAAGAATTTTTAGATATTTTGGCTAGAAACAAGACAAAAAATCTAAGTAAGAAAAACATTTTTTGCAGTGTACTAATAAGCAAAACTTACTTTAGATTAATTAACATTTGTGCTTCATTTTTCTCATTGCTGAAGAGTGTTGAACTTTCTTTTCAGTTCTACTGTACAGGAGTGGATTTAATTTTCCTTTAGCCTTAGGCTTATTCACTTAATTTCATTTTGATGTGAAAGGGCTTTTACATTTCCTAAGAATCAAACGTTTTTATATTAAAAACAAACAAGCAAGCCCTGCCCAGATTTAAAAAGTAATGCAAAAGTAATGTAACGCATTACTTTCCATAAAAAGTAACTAAGTAACCTAATTAGTTACTTTTTTAGTGAGTAACGCAATATTGTAATGCATTACTGTTAAAAGTAACTTTCCCCAACACAGTCTGTAAGTCATAGAGATTTAAAACTTGGAGGGATGGTAGTACTCCCATTGTCAACATCATCAAGGCTCGTCCCAATTGGCCTGACGGGGGCGCTACAGTGATTAAAAGTACAAAATCACTCATAACTCCTAAACTGTCAGGCTCAAGTGTCTTATATCGTTGGAATCCTTGGCTCATGTCGGACAAAATGCATGCCTCAGATTCGATCATGAGCTTGGCAAAATTTTGGGGCATTTAGAATTTTATTGAAAAACCTACTTTTGCAAACTAGTCATAGGTTTTTCGACCAATCAGAACTAAACCAGTGCAGAAAGATTCTCTGGAGAGTGAATATCAATAATTATTAAAAAGAAGTTGAACTTTCGACTCACCTTCGCAAAAGGACGCAGAAACTTTCAAAACAGGCAGGGCCACTTTTAGTAAAATGCCTATAAATCTGGAACGGAATGAGATATCTTCACCAAACTCAAAATACATATTGTATGTAAGAGCTCAATCTGAGGTCAGAGGACAAAAATCGTGGAGCTTGGCCACTTGGTGGTGCTTTGAGAGGGAAAAAACAAAAATAGCTATACCTATGCAACCATTTGTCGTACCAACATGAAGATCACTGAGCACGGTCTTGGTTCGAAGTACCACAAGTGTCTGTAAGGACATTCGCATATTTAAAAAAAAAAAACACAACTGATAAATTTTGAGCACTTATTAGACAGAGTTAATGGAGGCCATTCGAAACAAAACTCGGTGAGCCTATTTGACTCGCAGCCCCAAAGGTCTATGAGAAATTTGGAAGAAATTGGCCACTTGGGGTAGGGATGCGTGGTATACTGGTACTGGAAAAATACCGGTATATATTTTATTTCAAATGGTTCATACTATCATTTTTAACAATTCGGTATTTTATATGCTGCTGTTCCAAATTTCGCATGTAGGCGGCAGTGCTTTCCAAATTTCTGCGAAACGGGTAAACGTGACAACAGTAGTGATGGGAGGTTCGGGTCATTTTACCGACTTGGACCTTTGAGTCTCGTTCAGCAAAATTAACAAATCTTTTTTCGAGTCATTTCGTTCATTTAATATAATTAAAATGTTACGTTACTTCCCTAACACATCTACTGCTTACACAAACGTTGATCACACTAAAAACAAGAAAACTATAATGGTATAAGAAACAGAAAAGATTAATTAATTGTTTAGTCTATGATTAGCTCACCTCACCTCTTATATGACAAGTTTTCGGGTTCGAGTCATTCATTCATCACGTAACAGCCCCATAAGCTTAACCTATGCAGTCTGAGGAGGAAAGAGAATTGATTAGTTCATCTCTTGAGTCTTCGGGTTACGAGCCGTTCGTTCCTCACGTGACAGCCCCATAAAATGAACAAACAACTCGAAAAACAGGTGAACGAACAGAACCTACAGGATGTTGCGCATGCCCAACTCACATTAAAGATTCGTTCAAAATGAACGAATCGTTCAAGAATGACCCATCACTAGACAACAGAAGAACGCGACTGATCATCGAACAGATGAAACTCCATCAACGCGCTCAAAACTAGTAAATAAAGACAAAAGTAGAAGTGAAATATGCCCTATTTTTGCATACAAAACAGATAAAGGTAAATGAGCTGACCTTACTGCACCTGTATGCAAGCATTTTTATAATAAATCATTTGTTGCCACAGGAGGCACACATATCTCGCCAAGCATTTGTCACTGGCTCATCCTGATCTTTAACACAAATTTAGAGATTGACAGGTGAGTTCATCATTCATAAATTCAGGTTTAATTAATTTTTATTCACAACTGATCCACGCACATACCTAAGATGTGATACAGAATAAAACACGAAAGCTCAAATGTGCGTGTCACATATCAGTTTAGCTTTGGTCACATAATATTAGCACTTTCATTTCAAACAATCAAATATTGTTTGAACTGAATTTAAATGAAGCAAGAGTTTTTTGCTATATTAATTTTAGTATCAATTATATGAGGGAATGTTTTTCCTGCGCCATCAACCACTAATATGAAGCAGCCAAGAGAACGAGAGAGAGAGATATTTAATGCTTTTTCTTTGGCTGAGTGTGAAATCTGAAAAGAGAGAGAGAGAGCGAGAATGTGATTTTGAATACTTTGACTGTTAGAATAACACTTTACAGTAAAGCAACCTTTGTTAAAATTCTTTAGGTAAGCTGACCTAGTATTACAGCACTTATTGATCTAGGTCAAACATTTGTTATAAAGGATCATTGAACAAATACATGTTTAGTATGTTAACATTACTTACTAAATTGTTTTAAATTTACTTATCTTTTGAGGCTATTTTGTATTTTTTTTACCTATGGTATTTAGTATCAATACCAAGGTATTACATTCTGGTATCGTACCGAAGCCAAAATTATGGCATCGAGCCATCCCTAACTGGGGGGCAACATTGCATTTCTTCAAGAGTGTAAACAACTGTACATTGCACCGTTTTTGTACATACGCGCAATATTTGTATCATATAATACAACTCCTCATTCTGGACAACTTTGCCTCTAGAACCACTGCTGTCAATCAAATCGTTTGTTAAATGATTGAGCAGATGTAAAAAAAAAAAAAAAAAAGATTTTGCTCAATCTGGAAAAGAAACACTGCAGTAAAATTCTCTGGACTCTGTAGGTCAATAATTATCAAAAAAAAATTATTCACCCTTTGGGAAGCTATAACTAGGTCATTTAAGAAAAGAGGCCTGTCCAAATTTACCCAAAAGCATGCATGCAAGCACAATATTACCTCTTAAAAGGTTTTCATGGTAGAGACAGCAATATTTTGACCTCAGTCAGACAACAACAAGCAAGAGAAACCGCACCGCAAACCAGCATAAAGAAGTTCAGCATATTCAGTTCATCTGAGTACTGAATGATGCATCATTATCTGTCATAGTCTAGACAGACAGTCATCTTCAATATATTCCAATGGTCAAGATTGCATAAATCTAAGTATACAAATTATGTCATGATTCTTCAGATGGGAGTGCTAGGAGATACATCAAAGGGGTGATGACATGGATTTTTTTTATTATTTTAATATTTTCCTTGAGGTTTACTTATAATGTTAGTAAAGTTTTTTAAAAATATATGGACAACATGATCAATATACAGATATAAAAAGTCTACACACCCCTGTTAAAATGCCAGGTTTATGTGAAAAAATTTAAATACCACAAATAATTTCAAAACTTTTTCCACCTTTATTTTGACCTATAACTTGTACAACTCAATTGAAAAACAAACTGAAATCTTTTTTTCTGTGGAAAGTAAAAATAAAAAATTAAAATAATGTGGTTCCATTAGTGTACACACCCTTAAACTAATACTTTGTCGAAGCACCTTTTGATTTTATAACAGCACTCAGTCTTTTTGGGTATGAGTTTATCAGCATGACACATCTTGAAAAAGCAATATTTGCCCACTCTTCTTTGCAAAAACACTCCAAATCTGCCAGATTGCGAGGGCATCTCTTATGCACAGCCCTCTTCAGATCACCCCACAGATTTTCAATTGGATTCAGGTCTGGGGTCTGGCTGGGCCATTCTAAAACTTTAATCTTGTGAAGCCATTCTTTTGTTGATTTAGATGCATGCTTAGGGTCATTGTCGTGAAGAGTTCCTCTTCATCTTCAGCTTTCTTGCAGAAGCCTGAAGGTTTTGTGCCAATATTGACTGGTATTTGGCACAGCTCATAACACCTCCACCTAGACTAAGGCCCCAGTTCCAGCTGAAGAAAAACAGCCCCAAAGCATGATGCTGCCACCACCACGCTTCACTGTGGGTATGGTGTTCTTTTGGTGATGTGTTGTTTTTGCGTACCTTTTTGGAATTGTGGCCAAAGAGTTAAACCGTGGTTTCATCAGACCATAACACATTTTCCCACATGCTTTTGGAAGACTTCAAATGGGTTTTTGCTAAATTGAGCTGGGCTCAGATGTTTTTCTTCGTAAGAAAAGGCTTCCGTCTTGCCACCCTACCCCAGCCCAGACATATGAAGAATACGGGTGATTATCGTCACATGTACCACTCAACCAGTACTTGCCAGAAATTCCTGCAGCTCCTTTAATGTTGCTGTAGGCCTCTTGGCAGCCTCCCTGACCAGTTTTCTTCTTGTCTTTTCATCAATTTTGGAGGGACATCCTGTTCAATGAGATCCCTCTAATGCTTTAGAAGCTCTTTGCAGACCATGGCTTTTGCTGTGAGATGCGACTAGGAAAATGTTGGGAAAAGCCTACTAGAACAGCTGAACTTTATTTGGGGTTAATCAGAGGCACTTTAAATGATGGCAGGTATACTGACTCCTAACATGAGTTTGAATGTGTTAATTCTGAACACAGCCACATCCCAAGTTGTAAAAGGGTGTGCACACTAATGCAACCACATTATTTTAGCTTTTTATTTTTATTTCCCACTGAATAAAGATTTCAGATTGTTTTTCAATTAAGTTGTACAGGTTATAGGTCACATAAAAGATGGAAAAAATTCTGAAATTGTTTATCATGGTCTAATTTTTTTTTAAATCACATAAACCGGCCATTTTAACAGGGGTGTGTAGACTTTTTATATTCACTGTATACTGTATCCAGTGTAGACAAAATAGCAGTAGTGACTAATGTCTATTTGCTTTTGACGCAACTCTTGCATTCAGCATAAACAAGTTATCAGCCATTAAGCGACTGAACACCAGTGGGTGGGGCCTAAGGTTGAGTAGATGACTATTCGTTGATGTCTTGCTCTGGAGGCAGTTCATGCAAATATTTGTGCCCGGGTGACGTCACCTTGCACCTCAGATCCAGACGAGCCATTTTTAGAGCCTAATTAAGTAAATAAAGGCTTTGTTTGCAATGAGGAGGATGTTTTAAGGTATGAAACTTGCAGGATGTTTTAATGGTACAAAGACCTCTTATATGCCAAAGGATCAAGGTAAATTTGATTTCTTATGTCATGACCCCTTTAGCAGTACTAGACAACTGGTTAGGTTTCTAAATAATGAACAAAACTGTGACTATCTACCAGATCAACTGAAAACATGACTGTAAAACTAGCACATGTTCTTTTAATTTGAAGGCTACAGAAACTCACACCTGATCTTGTTGGGAGATCCAGCCGTGATAGATGTATAAGTTAATAGGGAGTGTGTTTAGAGTGAACGTTATGACACCCCTGAAGTGGCCCGCTGGTATTGTACTGGTTCACAGTTGACAGGCTCAGAGAGTTCAGCTCCATATGGAACATATATCACTCAATCTTCCTAACTGCTGCTGCTGCTGCACTTATTAAACTCACTTTAACACATGGCAAGTGGGTTTCATGCGGCAAGTCTCGCGCACACTCTCACACGCTTACTCTTTGTGGTCAGCTCCATATATTTCACTAGCCCTGGCTACTGCAGGAGGATTTGATTAGTGTGAGATGCTGAGATCTGTCATCTATTCAAGCTCAACCATAAAGACGTTTTTCATTTCTCAGTGGACTTTACTGGCTGCACGCTTGATTGAAGGGACACAATGCGTACAAACTCTAAACAGCCAGAACAGTTTGTTAACCTTTTGTTGTCCTTTTTTTCTTGTTTTATTCATGGTAGAGCCACCTGAGAAAAAAAAATTCTTTAATTTAAAGTAATTATTGTAGAAATATTCTATTATGTAAAAATGTTTCAGTTGTTTAGGCAAGGGGAAAAGTGATGGTATTACTGAAACATCTCTTCAAAGCCGAGTGAATCTATAAACTGACCCACATGGATTCTCAAAAACTTTCTCTTAAGTGCTATTAAAAGTAACATGTTTAAAATTAAGAATTAAAAACTAACTAAATAAAGTTTGTGGTTGGTTCAATTTTCATAAAAAAAATGTGCTAATAATACATTTATTTAGCAAGGATGCATTCAACTGATCAAAAGTGATCAATAAAGAGAATTATAATGTTACAAAGTGTTTCTGTTTCAAATTCTATTCTTTTGTACTAATATTCAACAATAAAAAGTTTACACAAAAATATTGAGCAAAACAAATGTTTTCAACATTGTGAATATTACGAAATATATCTCTAGCAGCAAATCAGCATATTAGAATGATTTCTGAAGGATCATGTGACACTGAAGACTGGAGTAATGACATGAAAAGTGGAAAAAATATCACATTTTATGCTTAATTTATACATACAGTTGAGGTCAAAAGATTACATACACCTAGCAGAATCTGCAAAATGTTAATTCTTTCTTTCATTTTTTATTTAGTACTGACCTGAATATAATTTAAAAGACATTTATATATAGTCCACAAGAGAAAATAATAGTTGAATTTATAAAAATGACCCTGTTCAAAAGTTTACATACACTTGATTCTTAATACTGTGCTGTTACATAAATGATCCACAGCTGTTTTTTTTATTTTGTTTTTGTTTTTTTAGTGATAGTTGTTCATAAGTCTCTTGTTTGTCCTAAACAGTCCCACAAATTAAATTTTTTTTTTGTTGTTTTTTTTTGCCTTTGAACCCTTTTCAACAAGACTGTATGCTTTTGAGATCCATCTTTTCACACTGAAGACAACTGACGGATGACCATATGCAACTATTACAGAAGGTTCAAACGCTTACTGATGCTTCAGAAGGAAAACAATGCATTAAGAGCCGGGGGTTTATACTTTTGAACAGAATGAAGATTTGTAAATTTTTCTTATTTTGCCTAAATATCATATTTTTTTCATTTAGTACTGACCTTCAGAAGCTACAGAAGCTACTTACATGTTTCCCAAAAGACAAAATAAGTTATATTTACCCTGATCTTTAAATTCAAAAAGTTTTCACCCCGTCTCTTAATGTGTTGCTTCCTTCTGAAGCATCAGTAAATGTCTGAATCTTCTGTAGTTGCATATGAGTCCCTCAGTTAACCTCAGTGTAAAAAAGATGAATCTTAAAATCATACAATTATTGTTGGAAAGGGTTCAAATACACAAAAATGCTGAAAAAACAAAGAAAGTGTGAGACCTGAAAGAATTTTACAGCGAGTAGTTTAACTTTTCAGGACAAACAAAGGACTCATGAACAACTATCACTAAGCAATAAAAACACAGTATTAAGAATCAAGTGTATGTAAACTTTTGAACAGGGTCATTTTTATAAATTAAAATATTATTTTCTTATGTGGACTACATGTAAACAACTTTTATTTGAAATATCTTGTTCAGGTCAGTACTAAACAACAACAACAACAACAACAACTAACAACATGCATTTTGTATGATCCCTCTTATTTAGGTAAAATAATTTACATTTTGTTGAGTCTTCTAGGTATATGTAAACTTTTAACCTCAAACTACCTCAGAAAACAAACAACAAATGTGGGTTTTAGTTTAATACCCTGTTACTCATTCACACCAAAAAAATTGTGTGTTTGAAAGAAATTTGGTGACTGTACCCAAATGGGCTACAGAGGCATTTAATGAACAAGTTATTGGTAAACCATGTCTGATTTGTGTCATCGTTTAGTCACAGTCATCATATATCAACAGAACGTGGAGAGTACAAATTAATGTCAGTCCGGGACACCTGTGGCTAGTGCAGAAATGCAGTGGTGTTTTATTTGGACCTATTTACAGCCCTCTGAAGCATGTTTTTTTAAAAACACATGTCATATTATGAAATCTCAGTTTGGGTTAAATGACTCATTTATTAATAGCTGTGGCCCATTTTCACAGTGCCTTTAACAGCCTAAACCACATCCTGCTTTGTGAATCAGCTGATGGAAATGTGCAAAACAGGATGCAGGACTTTCTGCATATCTTATAAACACAAACAAACATTATGAATACTCTTATACCAGCAACACCTCTGCTGTAATGTCTTTTGGGCAACATTGGTGACAAATGGCCTCGGTGCATTTATGTTGACCACATGAGGCCAATATTAGATCAGGGTTCACGGGGGACAATAGTCTGTACCAGCTGCTTATTTTCTCATTATCATAAATGATACTCAAAAGAGCACATAAACTATTTTAAGCCCAGAGCGAAGGGGAGAAATGGGAAAAGTGCAGCCACACATAGAGGGTTGCAGTGTTTGCCAGCGCTCCCTTGCTGATGGCAATATTGAAGTAATCTCAACCAGATGTTCATTAATGGCTTTTTAAGAGATCTCAGGGAGCGAGGTGGAGAAGCGGCCCAGATCCACGCTCTGATCTCGGGCTCGCTTGCGCCGTGCCAAGGGCCCTGAGCTCCACAATAACACACATCATCTGACAGCTCCGCTCCCTAGCAACCGGCCCTGTTTACATGGACAACACTCACCACAGGGAGGCTATTCGCAGGCTTCCCTCACAAAAACATATCTTTCCCTGCAATTATGAAAAATGATATATGAAAAAAGCAGTTGAGTCTGGAGTTTACTGTAAATGCCAAAAAGACTGGGATTTTCTTCACTGCGTGCTTGCCTTCTTATGCACGGAACCTTATAAATCAGGCTAATGAGTGTGATTTATCACTTATTTGACTCAAAAAATAATTTAAAACATTTTTATCATTAAAGCCTTTGACCTTCGATACCTAATTAAAATAAATACATTAATCAGCTAGATTGCATTAATGACTGTTGTTTTTTTTTTCAGTGACTCTTTCTGCAGATTATGTCATTACACCAGTAGGTGGCAGCAAGTGTCTTAGTGAGTTATTGACTCGTTCATTCAAATGATTCATTCAAAACACTGATTCATTTAGGAACAAATTATGTCCAAAATCACCCCATATACCCTCATGTCGTTCCAAATCCGTAAAACCTTTGTTCATCTTCGCAACGCGAAATAAGATTTTTCGTATCATGAAAATAGTCCATGTGACATCAGTGGTTCAACCATTCTTCTTCTCTTCCGAGTCTAGTCTCCTTTTAACAATGTCCCTACTACCTGTGCTTGGGAACGTTTCAGATTGTGTTGCTGTGTCTTTGCAGCCTTTGGATTTCATCAAAAATATCTTAATTTGTGTTCTAAAGATAAACAAAGTTCTTACGGGTTTGGAATGTCATGAGGGTGAGTAATTAATGACAGAATTTAAATTTTTGGGTGAACTAACTCTTTAACAAGGGAAGTATTTGAGGGGACAGCCATTTGTAGTGGTGTCTGAAACCATAGTGGATGTTATGGAGCGCACTTATTCAATCCCACAATGTAGCGCAATAATGAGTGTGCAACTGATGTACATTCAATGGCTAGAGAACACCCATATTGCACTATGAGGGTCGTACCGACTCAATTCAGACATCTTGCCAGAAGATGGCGTCTGCAGCTGAATCATCCATTCATTCATTTATTGTCTAAACAGCTGGTCTAATGTGGGCACAGGGTAATAGCATACAGGTATGCATTTATTTTAATTGATTATTAAACAGTTTAATGGATGACAGGTTTTAACATAAATCTTTTCAATGCTACTGGTGCTTTCAAACAGCAAGTATGCAAAAGTGGCAGCCCTGTGCATTCAGCATCCAAATTTGTTTAGTTGTTTTTATTCACTGCTTCAACTGGACAATATTAGTGGACTAATGCAGGGAATAGTAAGGGGGTGATTTAGAACACAGCATCTGTATTGGGTGAGTCATTTAATCTTTCATTTTACCAATTAGTTCAAACACACTGATTCTTTCAGGAGCAAAACAAGTGAATCAGTTGTTGAGTTTGGAATAGTAGTACTAGCACACTTCTCTTATAATTTCTGCCATGAAGAGAGTGTGCCCTTTCGAATTCAGCCAAAATAAAATTCACTTAAACGTTTAAATCAAAAACACCAATTCACTTTGACTAATCACCCAACATACCTTCAGAAAATACTTTATAGTAGTAATGGGAGAAACAAATATTTGAGAAACTTTAAAAACCTGACCCAAGATCAATTAAAATCAGACATTTGTTCATGGGTCCATCAGATCAAAAGCATCTAGTAGCAAACCATTAAAATCTTACTTCTAAACAATATGGCTGTGTTTGAAATGCATACTCTTCTTTTGAATAAGTATAGTTAGTGACTGTTTAAAAAAGTGTGTTCTATACAGTGTTGGGGGTAACACATTACAAGTAATGTGAGTTATGTAATCAGAGTACTTTTTTTCAAGTATCTAGTAAAGTAACGCATAACTTTTTCATTTGCATTTTTCATTTACTTTTCGATTTCACTTTTTGGTAAGAAGGGGCTTTTATATTTGCTAAATATCAAACTTTATATATATATATATATATATATATATATATACACATATAAACAAGCAAGCCCAGATTTAAAAAGTAATGCAAAAGTAATGTAATGCATTACTTTCCATAAAAAGTAACATAATTAGTTACTTTTTAGGCAGTAACCCTATGCAATATTGTAATGCATTACTTTTAAGTAACTTTCCCCAACACTGGTTCTATGTGTAGTATGAGTGTCATAAAATTATTGAATAAAGGCACCATTTTTGTTTTCTTTGTGCACAAAAAGTATTCTCATAGCTTCATAGAATTACAGTTGAACCACTGATGTCACATGGACTATTTTAGCAATATCCTTACTACCTTTCTGGGCCTTGAAAGTGTCAGTTGCATTGCTGTCTATGTAGGGTCAGAAAGCTCTCGGATTTCATAAAAAAAAAATCTTAATTTGTGTTTTGAAGATGAAACGACATTCGTGTAACTAATTAATAACTAAATTTTGTGAAGCAAACATACTCAGTTACAGATAATATTGTCTCTAAAATGTAAGGTAGTCACTGTTAACATCTTTATTGAACTGCTGATTTAATGTTTTAATGGGGTTTTTTTACTGTTCTGGATAATACTGACTATAATCACTCAACATACCTTCAGTGAACAGTAAGCAGCACCTACACTCCAAACCAATCTGTTGCTTTTTTCTTCAGGTTTCTTCAGAATCTCAGAGCTTCGCACAGGTTTATGGGCTCTGCAGTGCCAGAGTTCACTTTATTTGCTCCTCATGTGCACAGACTGCCAGCTCCAGTCTGGTGCTGTTGAGTCACTCTCAATGGTTTTGATCAACAGAACACCATGTACTTCCTTTGTTCCCTAATACAAACCAAACATGAAAACAACTGTGCATTGTTATGTGAGGGATGAGGTTTACATGCATTCCTAATTAAATCTGGGCTTTTAAAAACGGCTCCAATCTAAATTTAGACCTTTCTTAGATCTGCTCAGAATAAAATCCACCACCTTCCATTTTTCAACAAACAACACGTCCAACCTCAGGCAAACAGCACATAATTGAACCACCAAATTGGACTATTAGCGTTGCATGATTCGGCTTGTTTGTGAATGACAGAACTCTATAAGAAACACGACAAGCGGTTGCAATCATTTCTAAAGTAATAAAGCCGCCAATATTAAGAGCGCAGGTATTTCTCCTCCATCATTCTGACTACATTTGACACTCCAGACATCCACGATGCTGCTCGTTTCGGCCCCACCAAACCTGACAGGAGGCATTTATGTCAGAGAGTCGTGTTTGACGCCAAACTTGAAATGATTTCCATCATCCCTGCTGCCAGAGGCTGCTTCAGGCCTCCTTTTGTTCTCCTGGTTTGCAGTGGGCATTGCAACAATTACGCGACTGTAATGCTAATGGTGGGTTTATAATGGACGTTGTGCTATTCCCTCCAGACTTGGGATCCCAATAGACTGAGATTACCTAGGCAAACCTCAGCACAGATGGGCAGCGGAGAAGTCCAATTGGTAACAGATGTGAGCCCCCTGAAATACTGGCTTGGATACCACAGATATATAGGCCCTCAAGGCCATCACAATATTACTGATCAACTACAAAAGCAGCGCATGTTGTCATAAGTCTAATAACACATAATTATTACAGAGCTGCATAAAGAATCTTGTAAAAACATGTTCTGAAAGCAAATGAATGGCAAGAGTGCATTTTAATATTCAGTGCACTTCAGGTGTGCCTATGTGACAAACTGGTTGTGTATTTGGGTGAGGCCCAATCGTGTCTAATAAACATATGGGAAAGCATAATAAACTGGGGAGTATGGCTATGAACGTTTGTCTTAAAGCCCCTGAGGTGAGCCCCTACACTCAATTACCTCTGTAAACATCCCACAGCACACTTTCTCTCTCTTTATACGTGGCTGAGAGACTCACTCGGTTGTAATCAGCCCATATCTGGGCATGAGTTTATTTACTGGGCTGAAGAAAAACAAAAGGACATTTTGAGCTTAACTAAATAAACTAGCTATTAACCCTGTCCTCCACTTAAACTAATGGATTTAGCCAGTGTTTGCTTTTTCTGATACTTACACAAGGGGTGGCATTTTAATGGTGTTAAATAGGTGTGACAAGCACATGCATGTTGTTGTGGATGTTATACTGCTTTTTCAGGCAATTTCACATCCAATAAAATGCCTGTTGTCGATAATGTAGCGACGTACAGAGCTCAAAAAGAAGCCACTTTCAAACTAAGCAGCTTTTTGTTGATCAACACGGCGTGACTAATTTAACTATAGTGTGAATTTTGTGCAAGGAAATCTTTTGCCCTCACAGAAAATTCACAGTCTCTTGAATGCCTATTAATACGAATGGATTTCACCTGCAAAAATTTGCCAGACAATGGTAAATGTGAACGCATCTTAATGTGTGTAGAGGACAATAATATTAATGCTATTTAATTTAAACATCTAAAATAAACCAAATACATGAATATATGTGACCCTGCACCACAATACCAGTCTTAAGTAGCACAGGTATATTTGTAGCAATAGCCAACAATACATAGTATGGGTCAGAATTATCAATTTTTCTTTTATGCCAAAAATCATTAAGTAAAGATCATGTTCTATGAAGACATTTTGTAAATTTCCTACCATACATATATTAAAATAAAATTTTTGATTAGTAATATGCATTGAAGAACTTCATTTGGGCAACTTAAAGGCTATTTTCTTTCTATTTTCTTTAGATTTTTTGCACTCTCAGATTACAGATTTTCAAATAGTAGTATCTTCAAATAACAAACCATACATCAATGGAAAGCTTATTTATCGATGTATAAATCTCAATTTAAAAAAAAATTGTGGTCCAGGGTCACATAGGAGTACACTGTAAAAAAAAAAAAAAAAAAAGGTCAGACAAACTGATTAAACTATCGAATGTAGAAAAAGTTGACATTACATAAAAAAAAAAAAATCATCAAAGCATGTCAAAGTCAAAAGCATGGGGATTAATGATGACAAAATAATAGATATTTTCATCTTATATAGTGTTTTTGAATATATTTTGTTGCAAATGTTATATGTCAAGTCACCTGTATGGTGATCAGTGTTGAGTGTAAATGTCTTCCATTACAGTGAATGTGTATGTTATAACAATTTTTGATGTTCAGATTCAACTCCATATGCTCAACAAACTAACAAATTAAGAAACCTCTTAGTTCCAGAAAAGTACTAAGAACATCAACAAAATCATCCATGTAACATCAGTGGTTCAACCGTAATTTTATGAAGCTATGGGAATTTGTGTTCCGAAGACGAACAAAGGTCTTTTGGGTTTGGAACGACATGAGGGTAAGTAATTATTGACAGAATTTTCATTTTTGTGTGAACTATCCCTTTAATGAACTTAATTCCACAAGTACACAATATGTTTGAGTTGATGGAACTTATTACAACATGCTTAATGAAAACTTTACAACAAGCTGGTTGCCATACGTTTTTGAGTGTTCCCAACTTTTTAAACTTTTTATTTTTTTACAGTGTACTGTGAGGGTATGTTGACATGTTCAGCATCACCCAGGACTAAACCAACTGTTGTTGACACGCAGTATCTGAGATCAGACCCTACCATAGGCCTGAGGAAGTTTTTCGCAACCCCAGATGTTTAGCTGGTGGTCAGACACATCAGCTGGAGTTACAACCACTGCTAAGCAGTTTCCACAGGACAGCGCGGCCTGTTTAAAGCAAATGGGAGGTGGTTCCAGACAAATTGGTGGAAAAGTTCTATTCTGTGGTCACAACACTGCTTACATTGCAAGCCGCCAAACCCAATGACTAGTTTGTAAATATGGGTGATCACTGAAAGAAAAATTACTGAAAAGATAATACTCTGCAATATTCTTAATATTTGACTTTGGAAATATGAGCACTGATATAGGACCACAACTTTTCATTGTTTATATCACTACACTTGTCAGTCACACACACACACACACACACACACACACACACACACACACACATATAGCTTTCTTCTGTTCACCAAACCTGCATTTATTTGATCCAAAGTACAGCAAAAAGAGTAATATTTTGAAATATTTTTATTTCAAAATACTGAATATGTATTAAAATCTAATTTATTCCTGTGATTTCAAAGCTGAATTTTTAGCATCATTACTCCACTCACATGATCCTTCAGAAATCATTAAATGGTGATGTAGTCTTTTAAGTTGAAAAATGAAAAAAAAAAAAAAAGCTAATATAGTCCATTGCCAAACTGATAAAATCAACAATATTGGTTCATTCTGAAGATCTTAGTTGACAAGTTGAGTTAAGGTTGGCTAACCCTTCTGCAAGTCCTCTGAGACCTTCTTACAAACAACGTATGTCTCGCTAATTTCATCACCTGCCTCAACCACCTGTCAAACATGTCTTCACTCTGGTCACACTGGTATACATATAATACATATATGACTCAGATACACAGACAGGCTGAATATTTAGGGTTTGTTGAGATTGCTACTGTTTGAAATGCAATATGCAGGGATTCTGGCTGAACTTTGTATGTTCTTGAGTGCTTTTGGTTGGGGATTTCTGTGACTTTAGGTCAGTGGGAATGGGATATTGATTGGGGTATTGGGGTTTGACAATCCCTGCAGCTGACCATGACTTTAGTTTGATTATGTATGAGTAAGTACATTTGGGGCTATATCAAGAAACCTGGCTTTTGTACAGGAAATGGAGATGTATTGCTCCTAATGGTAATTGAAAACATGAGGAAAGTCTCTGATGGTAACACACTCCCTGAAGAGTGTTCAGCTTCCACTACCTGGTGTGCTCAATTCATTCTTGAACGACAGTCCTGAAGCCAAACACATAAAACTCATGAAAACCTTGTGTTTAAATTCATTTATACAACAGTTAGTTCTGGTCCTTAAATTTGATTGGCCAAGTGGCGTTCCAATAGCGCTGACATAGAGCGCTGGAGTGATGACTTATTGTTGCCAAGCCCGGAAGTTACCATCACCCTGTTTCTTTTGACAAAAACTCAATAGGATTTTTCCATTGGATATGGGTAATTGCAGAAAATAAGCTCTGTGACCAACAAAATTTTACAACTGGCAGAAGTAAAAAAAGCTAAACATATGCTATGAATGAACTACATGACTTTCGCATGACTTCCACATCACCGTAAACTCTTTCAGTCTTTATTTGAAAAATATTTTCCTTGAAAGTTTAAGTAAGAATATTTAGCAAAATCATCATTATAGTTGTATAATAGTTATAATCGTATAAAGTTATTATAGTTTGGCGTGATGACCCATGATATAAACTCGCATTTGCATGTTATAGTTAGAATTACGAGACATAAACTCGCAATTCTGAGAAAAAAAGTTCATTTCTCAGAATTGCAAGTTTATGTCTCGCTATTCTGACTTAATAACACGCAAATGCAAGTTTATATCACACAATTTATATCAAACAGTTTATAACTCACAGTAATGAGTTAACTCATAATAATATAACTCATACTAATGAGTATTTTCTCCTCAGAATTGTGAGATATAAACATGCATTTTGTAAGAAAAAAAGTCAGAATTGAGAGTTTTTACTTTATTTCTCGCAATTGTGAGTTTGTATAACACAATTCTGAGAAAAATAGTCACACAATTCTGACTTTATAACTCACAATTACTATGAGTATTACGATTATTATACATTATGAGTTTATATCTCACAGCTCTGAGAAAAAGTGTCAGAATTGACTTTGTCACGTAATTCTGAGAATTGCAAGATGCAAGCTCGCAATTGAATGAGGTCTTACGGGTTTGGAACGACATGAGGATGAGTAATTAATGACAGAATTTAAATTTTTGAGTGAACTGACCTTTTAAGCGCTTCTTTTGAAGCATTATATAATCATTATATCACACTTTAAATTACGGAGCCCGGTACGTGAAAAAATAGATATTGCGGATTAAGACCCTTTTTTAGTTCAATCCATGCCACGTTTAATTATGTGTAAGAATATATAAGATCAACAACATAATTATTTAACCAAATTAAAATAAAAGAACAAATTAGTATTGTTCTTTTATTTTAATTTGGTTAAATAATTATGTTGTTGATCTTATATATCTTACACATAATTCATACAATTATCTTGCAATTGCCAAAAAAAAAAGTCAGAATTGTAAGATTAAAATCTCTCAACTTTTTTCTTGCAAATCCTAGATATAAACTCACAATTCTGTTAAAAAAGACAGAATTAAGAATATTTCTCAAAATTGTGAGTTAATTTCTCAGAATTGCAAATTTATGTCTCACAATTCTAACTTACTGTAACTAGCAAATTCAAAATTCTGAGGAAAAAAATCTGAATTGCAAGATGCAAGCTCAAAATTGTGAGATAAAATACTGCAATTAGCCTACCTTTTTTAAATTCAGTGGTGGAAATAGGCTACCAGAAGTATAATGCTAACTTGTTTCCAGGTTTTGGCCTAAAAAATAGTCACTCTTAAAAATAAAGGTGTTTTACTGCGCCACAGAAGAACCTTTTTTGTTTAAATGGTTCCATAAAGAACCTTTAACATCTGAAGAACCTTTCTGTTTTTTCTTTCTGTTCTTTGTGGCAAAATAAGGTTTCTCAGATTAATAAAAGGTAAGAAAGAGATGGTTCTTTGTGGAACCAAAAATGGTTCTTCTATGGCATTGCTGTGAAGAACATTTTAAAGCACCTTTATTTTTAAGAGTGTAGTAACAAGGATTTTTCACCGGCTCTTTCAGCAAGTTGCAGTGTTTTTTCAGTAGGTGGCGATAAAAGACCGTTATTATGGATTAGTTTTAATCATTCAATAAACCAATTAATCCGAAAAACTAACTGATTCAGAAACAAATCTATATGAGTGATATCATTAAATCAACTCATTTGACCAATTTGCTCAAAAACACTAACTCATTCAGGAACAAAATGCCACTATGGTGGTTCTGTATTGGTTTCGCTTGAAATTATTTTTGTCAGTGGAGCAGAAATGAACAAAGTAAATGGAAGTGGTTTTCTTTGTGCACAGAATGTATTCTCGTAGCTTCATAAAATTAAAGTTGAACCACAGAAGTCACATGGACAATTGTATCGATGTCCTACCATTCTGGGCCTTTTGAACGTAGTAGTTATGTTGCTGTCTATGCAGGGTCAGAAAGCTTTCGGATTTCATCAAAGATATCTTAAGATTTGTTCTGAAGCTGAACATAGGTCTTACATGTTTGGTAAGACATGAGGGTCAGTAATTCATTTTTGAATAAACCATCCCTTTAGGTTCATCGTATAACCGTTATATCACCCTATACATGAAAAAATAGAGGTTGTGGATTCAGATTAATTTGTGACCTCCTTTTATATATTTTTTTTTCCTTTGAAGTTCAATCCATGCCATGTTTAACAAATTAATTCCTTAATTTCAATTTGGTAAAATTGTTTGCATTTTCTTAGGTTGTTGATCTTACATATTTTTAGAAAGCTGTTTTGGGTGATTGTTTAATTGTTTCTTTATTTTTTCTTTACTTCAGTCTACAAAAAAATCACACATAATTCATAAAACCTTCTGTCTTTCATGCTCAGGGATCAAGCCCTGGTCAGGAGTTAGAAAGAGTGCCCTTCACCCTGCTCTGGGTCTCAGCATCCCAAACTCACTTCAGATGTGGAGAGCTGCAAGGTCACAACTGGAAATTAAAGAACAAATTCAGAACAGGAATAAGGGAGCTGATTGGTGGTTAGGAAGAGGGACACATCCTCCAAAGTAAGGTCAGGGTTGTCCAGAGAGCATGTGGCTTCTTTAAACACAGTGATTAGTGAAGCCTGCCAATCAGAGATTTGGATGTGCCCAAGTGTAACGCATATGAGAGACATATGCAAGTACATCCATATACTTTGTCTTTGGCTTTTTACCCTCCTCAAAGCCTTTTTTTATCTTACCTTTTCTCCTGACAGAGCAGTGCAAAATATTTTTATATGTCAAAGCTGAAGGCTAAAAAGACCTTTGAACTTGGGTTGTTGTGTTCATGGAGCTGGCTTGATATTCTTGAACCTCTTGTCTCAGAAAATACCTGACTGGCAATTTCCTGTCCATAAATCATGTCAAGTTTCTTTCATGCTCAGCATTAGATGCATTTTATAACTATAAAATGTTTGCTCAGGGAAAAAAAGGATCAAAAATGTGTGTGAATGCATGATTTGTAATGCAATTTGCACGAAACAACAATCTTTCATATAAATTATAGATTTATTATAGATTAAAAACAATCCAAATATTTGTGTTCTTTTTGAAGGAGACGATTTTGTTAATGTTTTAGTGTTGGCTGAGCTTCCAGTCTATGCTCTCCACTGTGCAAATCTAAAATATTTTGAAACCTAATTTCCTGTTTCCTGCTTGAATCCTTTATGCTGCCTTGGCAACATTTGCCTCAGGCTCTCCAGCATTTACATCTCATCATATCGGTGGAAAAGTTGGCTGCCAATTTGTGTGAGTTAATGGGTGATAGTTGATCTAAATACTCTCTGAAGTCCTGCTAGCGCTGGAGGTGGAGGAGGAATGACAAGCTGCCTTTGTGTCTGAGAGTTTAGAAACTTCAGCGACACTCGCTACATTGATTTATTTCTTATTTGTGTGTTTTAGGATTGGTTCACCTAGTATAAATAAACCAAAAGAGTGAAATGGTGGAATACACATATCCTGTTCATAAACAAAGCTTATTTTTGATTAAGTGCTCTCAAATGTTCATTAGCAGTGATTCAAAGGGTCATTCAGAAGAGTTATGGTGTGTTGAAATTAGGTGGCTCTGTATATCAATTTTAGCACCAACCATGTTGAACAAACAAAAATCAGTTTGTTGACTTGATAACAATGCATTTTCTCTTTTATGTACACTAAATGTTCAGGATCAGTATGTTAGTGACTAAAAGTAGATTTAGATATATTATAAATAGATTATATTCCAGTTTTAAATGTGCATCTAGTTACAGATACATGGAATACAAAATTTGTATTTCAAAGAGAACCAGCTCTAATTAACATTCATTTGCTTTTTGGGTTAAAAGAACACTTTCCTTATATGAAATTCGAATGGAATGACAATTAGAGATTAGACTGTCAGAAATCGAACGCTTAGGCCCATATATAGTCAGGCAATGGTGATGTTGTTAACATTAACAAATTGAGAACGAAGTATAAAAATAATAATAATTTTCATGGTTTGATGTGATTTGATCTAAGCGATCGTTAGAATTAATTACCATTGGTAGTGCGATTTATTGTAATGCTTTTTTCCCTCAGTTGGTCAGAACTAAAGTGGTAGACATGTTACTTACTTGCTCAGATGAAAATATCGGAGACAATTTTGTGATTCCAAAATGCAGTAGGCTATCCACACTCAAAACATTAGATTCATCCGCGCTGAGGAGCCGTATCAACCCACGTAATAAAGATAATTCCCAAATAACTGCAATTGCAGGTTTAAAACGGAGATGGCGACAAAGAGGCAAAATTTACAGACCACAGCTTTAAAGTATTAGCTTACTTCACGTTTCGCTAGATAGGACACTTCTTCCTCTTCTGGGATCGTTTAGAGCACTTTGAAGCTGCGTTTAAAGGAACACAAAAGTATGACATTTTTCCTATTTAAAACTTGACTCTTCTGTAGTTACATCTTGTACTAAGACTGACAGAAAATGAAAAGTTGTAATTTTTTACCCTAATATATGGATAGGAAATATACTCTCATTCCGGCATAATAATCAAGGAACTTTGCTGCCCTACCATGGGTGCAGCAGGTGCAATGATATTACTCAGCAAAGTTCCTTGAGTATTATGCCAGAATGACAGTATATTTCCTATCCATATTAGCTTAGAAAATAACAACTTTTCATTTTCTGTCGGTCTTAGTGCACAATGTAACTACAGAAGAGTCGAGTTTTAAATAGAAAAAATATCTAAACTCTTTGGTCATTTTTGAGATGCTTACTGTAAAAACCATTTTGAGTTAACTTGAAATAAATTGTTACCTGGCTGCATTAAAATGTTAAGTTTAGTCAACTTGAAATGTTAAGTTGTACTAAGTGACAACTCAGATATTTGAGTTGATTCAACTTAAAATTTTAAGGCAGCAGGGCAACATATTATTTCATGTTGACTTAACAAATTGTGCTTTTTATTTTTTTTCAGTGTAACGGTCTAATCAGATTAAATAATTTATGCTAAGCTGTGCTAAAAGTGCCAGGCCCAGAGATCGGCTGAATGGATTCGAAAACAGTAAAACTCATCTGTTTAACTCTAGGGGAGTTGGAAAATGAGCCTATTTTCGAAAAAAAAAAGTGGAGTGTTGCTATAAACTGCATTTTGGAAGTTCAAACTCTCAGGTACCATAGAAGTCCACTATATGGAGAAAATTCCTGAAATGTTTTCCTCAAAAAAAAAACAAAACAATTTCTTTACGACTGAAGAAAGAAAGACATGAACATCTTGGATGACAAGGGGGTGAGTAAATTATCTGTAAATTTTGGTTCTGGAAGTAAACTAATCTGTTCTTGAGCAGCAAATCAGCATATTAAAAGATTTCTGAAAGATCATGTGACAATGAAGCCTGAAATGAATGGCAGCTGAAAATTCAGTTTTGCAATCACAAGAAAAAATTACATTGAAAATATATTCACATTCTAGAAAATTTTGAACGCCACTTTTCCACACAGTATTATTAGCACTTCTACAAAGTAGAAGCTGATGCTAAATAAAACTCTTTTCTTTCTACAGTTTTCAATTTTTGAAACTTGTCAATCCCAAATAATGAAATAATACAGTCTTTCTTCACTAATATCCCATATTTGCTTCTTTTCAATGTGCCGTTGCAAATTGATTTGACATTTGTCCTCAGGCATCGTTTTGGAAAGAAATATGACTTTATGGATTTGGCCTGAATTTGTCTTTTGTCCTGACATCCTAGTAATGTATTCAGTCTTAGAAACACAATTATCATATTTTCAATGATGGGCCCCCTCCATCTTTTGCAGTCCATGTGTTTTCTATCAAACCCCCTTTTTGTGCCAGCACAGTCTGGCACAGAGAAATTTCTCATATTTTGACTAATGGCCGTTTCGTTTTCAGGAAACTTTATTAGATATTAATAGGCAGCTCTGTGAAGCTGGACCTTGGGTGTCAACGGACTGTTTTAAAGTTCCAACGCACACATAAGCATTCTCTTTCCCAAATATACACATCCACATCAACTGTCTCACATCTCTGCTTGTGTTACGTGGTTTCCTCCTGAAACCATAACCATCCAAATGCCAAAAGTGGAAAGCAGGCTCTGATTTCAGAACCAGGCCTGCTGATAAAATCAGAATTTAATAGACAAATGAGGGAAAATTGGATTAGCGTTGCAATCTGCACAGTCATCTTACATCTGCGTTTGGGAATAGCTGAAGCAGAGCAGCAGTACTGCAATCGCTGCCTATAATCGCAATTCTCCACAAGGGCCTGGAATAGACGCCTGCCATTGGCCCATCACTCAATAACCGGGCTAATGGCCTAACACTTCCCATTAATAAATGACTACTTCTCCTGGCCTCTCGCTCCTTCAGAGGTGATATTCATCACTGCTCTTAATTTTGTTTATCTTTTCATGCTCTCTCCCCTCAGCGATGGCCATCAATTAGCCACTCTGGCCTTCCTCTTTACAGCTTCAGCCCGTCGGCCGGCAGGGTCAAAGGGTTAATATAAGAATGAGCCTAATTTCCAAACAGCTTTAAGTCCCGGGAGGTTTGTGGAATGTGAAGAGGTGGTGCTTAAATGCTGCTGTCCAGGCCAAAACGATCAATATATTATGAACTAAGACAACCGAGGGGATAATATGAAGGAAATGACCATTGTTGCGTGCGTTTCAGTCAGGGATGTTGGCCCGATCGCTCTGCATTGCAGCAATGAGGTCAGAGAATAGAAAAACACAAGTAAGACTGATCTCTGTATGGGATCTGTTGTTTGTCCTAAGTTTTGGATTTGATCAGGCGTTGTCTGCGTAAAATATATCATTTTTTACTGGCCGGTAGTTGGAACATTTTAGACACGGCCCTCTATCATCAGTGTATGGCTTTTTTATTCATTTGCTTTTTAAACCTCATTATTTTTAATAATTAGATTAAATATTTTATTTTACTTAGTCTATTTTTTATTTTTTTTTATCTTCTTTAGCTTAATTTCCCTTTAACATTGTCCTAAGATAGTAATAGATTGCAAATGCAGACAATATAGTATTAGAATTAGGGCTGCTAAACAATTACTTTATAATTAATCACATTCAAAATAAAAGTGTATGTTTATAGTGTGTACGGTGTATATTTATTATGTATAGGCCTTATATAAATACAAAAATATGTTAGGTTTATATACAAACTATTTATATTTACATATAATATTAATTATATACAAATATATTTTTTTAATATATACCTGTGTGTATATTTGTATATACATAATAAATACAAACTACAAACTTTTGTCGCGATTAATCGTCAGAAGATTATAAATGAAATATAGGCCTATTCTATTCATTTCCTAATAAATTTGCATTTTTGTACTTAATAACAAACAGATTTCAAGGCAGGTGCTTTGCTTGTTTCCCTGTGTAAATATACTTTTTACAAGGGGATTAAGTATAATCATTGTGGATATCATCTTCATAAAGAAGGCGCGTTTTAGACGTGTAAATGAGACTACATGCCCGTTTTAGCAGTAGTTCATCTTCATAGAGCAGCATTCCTCTGGATCTGCTTTTAATTTAGTGGGGTTCCTCTCCAGACAACTTGGAAAAGTGTGTAACATGAGACGTAAAAAGACTGTGAGATAAATACAGAGCACTAACGCCGCTGGCCACGCATTAGTTATAGATTGTAGCTTTTGACACAGTATGTAAACGAAATGGGTTAAAATAATTGGATTACAATAAATCATTAATAACTACTGGACATGTTTTATCGCGCGGTGTGAGGGAAGGTTAGACAGCTTTTTTGTATATTAGGTTAAGAATTAAAGCAGGACAGCTGCAGGATTTAAAATGCAAGTCATTAAGGAAATTTAATTGCGGTTAATAAAATGCTTAGCATTTAATTTTAAAGGTATGTCTAAAAACAAAATAGTGTTAAAACTTCATGAAGATCAACTAAAGTGATTTTATAGTCACTTGCGGGCTTTGCTTTTTCTTTATCGTGAGGACATTCTGATAATTAAATCTGAAGCTATATGAAATATCTGAAATAAATCTGAAGCTATATGAAAAACCGTCACTGTTAGTTCTCAGGCCCTTGTCCCTTTCCGTGCTGTGCTCGTTAGACAAACATATGTTATGAGTAACGTGATATGTTATGAGAAAATGTCCCGATGCTGAAAATAAATGCTGTATAAGGTGTGCACATGTATGTTTGTAACGCGCAAGGAGGTCTACTGAGGCAGTATTTATTATTATTAACGGATCTGCACGAGTCCAAGAGGATCCTCGAGTCTGATTATATTAACTATCCTAATGATCCGCCAATTGATCTCCATAATCCTAGATGGACATGTGATATGATCCATGTGAGAAATGATCCGTGCAGAACTGCTACAAAACGGAGTTTCTTATGAAACTTATTGTGCTCCGTGTTTGCCGACAGCACACAGGGAGAAAGAGAAAAAAACTCGAAATTAATTTAAATGAAACATTTTATGTTTTTAGAATTAGATATATGCCTAATTTTTTACCATATTTTTACTTATGCGTTATGCTTGATGAAATAAACTTGGTGAAAAAAAACATTGTATCAATCCAAATAGCTAATATCCTTATTTAGTTATTCGGAGCAAATTTCGTATTAGATATTAGTAATCCTAATACTGGATTGCAAGTAAATTTTTATTGAGGCATAATAATTTAGTTAGGCCTACATTATTTATTTTACGACTTCTATTATTGTCAATAATTGTAGTATATATCACCCCTGTTTATTGCTATCACTTTTTTTAATTCTCGTGGTGTTTACCTTATAAAATATATCGTTAATTATATTAATGGTAGTTGTTTCGATATGCGTTTTTCATTTAATTCAGCTGTAAATCTGTTTTTGTTTTCCAATTATTCTGTGTGAGCTACAAGCGTTAATGACGACTTACTACAAGCTTCTGACAAAAAGCTATATTTGTTTTGCCTTGTTTTCCGTTTCTATAATGCGGGTGAAAGATCGTAATATTCGTCTAGTCAATTATTGCTGTCAGAGCAATGATTCCCACATGACCTTTTATTTCTTACACCTTCCCGCTAATAAATGCAGGGCAACTGATGTCCTCAAAATAAACCCCATATATTTTAATTCAGTTCATTTATAACTAAATGTCCGCTGTCATTTTTTGCCTATGCAAACAATTAATATTTTATATCGTTCCAGCCAGGGTAGATTATTATTTTTATTTTATCCAGTTCATTTTACAATTTTACTTTTTATTGCCTGCATTTCGGGGGAAATATAGACGTTGACTTTTTATTACTGTAATTTTGTTTTAGTGCATAAATGTTTTTTTATTTTTTTTTCTAAATCCATATTTAAACCTTGCTCATAAAGAAAAACGTTACGGGGGCTGATTAAAAATTTCTCCTACTATATACGGGCCTAGTTTTGCGTTCCTCAAAGAGGCAAGAACTTCCATTCTTCACAAAGATTCAAGGTTTCGATATGTGGCAGATTTATGGGCAGAGTAAAATAATAATAATAAAAGCAAAGCTGCGCGCTGGCACAGGGCAGCGAGCTGGGCTTCGAGGGAGAAATGGGATCTTGGGGGAAAACTAATGATGAAGAAAGATCTCCTCAATCCAAGCTCCTTAATTAAATGCACGGAAAGAACGAGAGAGGCACTGCACATCTGGATTCAATCTGCGCCCCTTTGATGGCATCAAGTGTTCTTTTCCCAGACCTAGGAGGCTGACGGAGGCAGCTTGGAGCCTGAACTCATGTCATTGCGACACATGCAGAGCTCGATCCCCTCCTGTCGAGAGACTCTTTAAAAGCGCACGCAATGCTTCGACATCCTCTGTAAACCGATTCAAAAAGAACAACATTTTAGTGTCACATCATGGACTGACACCAATACAGAAAGCACGATACCCATATTATCCAAGAGCCTTGCCAGGGTGGAACTTTGATCATTTTGACTATTCTTGTTAGCTTAACATCACTTAGACTCTTGTCCCTTTATTCAAACTTGTCAAGACAGCAGCATATAATTTAGGTTGACTATTTTATTCAGCATGGAAAGAAAAAAGTAATTGAGATCATTGCAAAGACACAGAAGTCTGTTTAGGTCACTGACATATACTGATGATCAATAAAGATGATAAATGTTTTAAAAATCTAGTTTAAAATAAAGTTGACGAAAAATAAATCAAACCGTTTTTTTTAAATGTACGTATTTTTATGTATAAAAACAAACCTTGACAAAATAATGAGGGTCTCTGTTAGATTTCTTGTCACATGACAACAAAATGACTTCCTAAATGTTGGTTACGCCATTTGTTGAATGTGACTACAAAAATAGGCTACATTAATATATTTACTGTAAAGACAAAACAAATATCAGTGAATTTTAAATAGGAAATTGCTACAATTTTGCATTTTTAACGTATTTCTGAATAACTTAATAGATCAGGAGGGAAAAAAGAACAACTATCATCACGTCACGTTGACCCATTAATTATAGAGTGGGATGTTATGGGTGGAGAAAGAGATATGACTTCGGTAAAGGTTAGAAACGCGGACAAAAAGCATTGCCACGTAATTAGGGCTTCTTGTAAGTCTATCATCCCTCCCCAGGGCTTCAAATTCTCGTGTATTTTGCTCTCAGGCTCCCCCCTCAGCGCCAGTGTGTACCGTTTGAAGTACCGGAGAAAGAAGCTGAGAGAAGCTCGTCCGACCTCCTACTATTGGGCGTAAGTCGTTCATCTGTGCCATCAAACCTTTCTCGCCAGTTTACTCATTCCCTCACTCTCGGATTGAGAGGGGAAAGTCTACGTTACAGAAACTAAAAGGGAGTCATCGGGCAAAAGGCGAAGACTTTGGAGACTTTGGAATTCTTGAATTGGAGATGTTTTTCGCTGATGCCTTTTTTCCATAAAAACGCATGATTGTCAAGTAAAAGAGTGGTAATTACGCTTTTTTGGATCACACTGAACTACGGATGAAGACATCAACATTGATCTGTTTGTCGAGCATAGAGTGATTGTTTATGGTCAAGACTTAACCCATGTTGGTTATAGGTAGAGGATATCTTGGGTTTCGTCAGTTTGCGTCATGACTTCCAGCTATGCTCATGTAATGGACAGACAAGCCACGCTACATAACCGACTGGAGAGTCCGATCACCGCAAATCAGGATCATTTACAGGCTAAGAAGAACTTTTCCGTCAGCCACCTGTTGGATCTGGAGGAGGCGCGGGAGATGGTGGGAGCTCAAGCGGAGGAGAGCGCAGGAGAGGCGGGCAGGAGTATGCTGGAGTCTCCGGGACTGACCAGCGGCAGCGACACGACACAGCAGGAGAGTAAGTTCATGAGCAAAACATGTTCCACAGACTCTTTAATAGCTAAAACATTCGTCGCATTTAAGTATCGGGATGTTAGACTAGTTAATGATTTTCCTAAATTTAAAAAAAACTATTAAAGCTAAGCTTTCAACTTTATAAGTCGTACAGGGAAAATGGGAGAAATTATTTCTGTTTAGGGTCTCCCAATTATAAAACATCGCTAAATGCACTTAAATAGTGCCTAGTATGAACTCAAACACATGGACTAATAGACAGCAAAAAAAAAAAAATCAATTTAGTAGATATGTGACAATGACAGACATTAGTAATGTGTGAAGAAGCCTGCGGATCATGCACACATATAGGCGCTGTAAGAGCACACGATTGCGTTTTGCTTCATTTGCGCCATGTGCGTTTAGTTAGCAATTAAGATACGTAATTAATTGTAGTGTGTAAAACTGTTGCTTAGTCATCCCGAACTGTAGGCCTCCATTTGTTTAAACACTGCGTAAAAATAATGCGTAATAGTAAGCTGTAGATAATAGAGTTTTCATTGATATTAAGGTTTGTTCGAATAAATCAAAATTTTGCAAACCTTTCTCATTGTAAGTCTGCAGGCTGTCATACATGTAGACATAGGCCTACATTATATACTTTAACTATTAGGCCCAGTTATAGTTATTTAATACTTTCCTTTTAGTGAAGTCACAAAAACAATTGATCTAGGACCTGCAAAATTCATAATAATTAATAGGCTAGGCCCCATATATTTTGTAATATTCTAGGGCTATTTAAATATTTAAAGACGTCGTCCAATTCGTTTGCAATAAATTAATTATTTTATGAATGAGTAAAAATGTTTAGCTTATTTCAAGTAGCCTACTTATTCACACAGATATAAAAATGAGACCGTCTACATTTCAAGATCGAATGCATCATTTATTCGAGCGAACTCTGTTTATTGTTAGGCATCATATCAGCAATTTTCAATTTGAAACATTACGAAAAATATTGTAAACACGAGACTCTTGCTGTGGCCACTATTACAGTCTTGTTTTGCGAAAGCTATATTTGTCTACATGATTTTACATCTGGCTTTTTGAATCATAACAAAACAAAATGAATTTACTAAAAGTAACAAAGTAAACGTAAGTAAATACATAAAAAAATAAAAGTTAATAGGCTGGCGCATGCATTCCGTACCACGGGGGAAAAAAATAAAAAATTAAGTCTAAATTTAAGACTCGTGTTAGGGCATAAAGACATATGTAAAATGCTTATTATTTTGTGAACAATTTACTCAACATTTCAGATGTGACTTCATATGTATTATTTTAAGATAAATGACTTCTGATTAACCATAACTGAAGGGAAGACAAATCTAGGCCTAAGCGCATAGTTAAAGTTGAGATGATTTTCGTTGTTACTAAAGCAAACAGCTGTGAAATGTTCTGCTCTTTTCGAAGCTGTTCATGCTCTGGGCCCGGCATTGATAACCTCTTCTTTCAACTTTGTTTTGAGTTTACGGCCTTGGAGGAATTGGGGCGAATCAATTCGTCACTGGGGTATTTTCTCCCTCTCTGGGAAGTTTTATGGAGCGGTTTAAGAACTGATTGATGTATCCAAGGAGGAGTGAGTCTGCAACGATTTGCTTTTCCCCAGACCAAAACAGGCCTAGACATTATAATAAGCATTTTATTACTAGAAGAGGCCAGAATTATTTGAGAAAGCAAGAAATAAGAAGATGAAAGATAAATAGATTATTTATATCCAAGCTTATGGATAAATAAGTGGGAAAACTGATAAATGTAGTGTTATTTCATAGTACATTTTAGCTGATGGGAAGCTAACTTTACAAAACCTAATGGCTATGTATTATTTCATAGTTTTATGTTCTGTTGTATTTCTGCAGGCATAGTATATTTTATATAAGAGTATCATAAGACAAGACTGGAAGAATGCCTCAATTACTTTTTCTAAACTTAAATTATGTCAAAAAGGCCAGTGTTTTATCTTGTGTTTTTGCAGTGTTTATCATTAGAAGAGAACATTATCAAAATCACATTTCTGAAAAGACCCAAAGAAAATATGAGGAAAAAGTAATTAAATAACAGGGGGAAATGTGCAGTAAATAAATTCTAGTAAATACAAATAATTTAATAAGGGTCTGGGGTCATATTGACTTCAAACATAATATTATTATAGGCCAGGTTATTCAAATAAACCATGTGTGCTGAAAATGTATAGAATAGGAGAAATGTTTCAGATTTTTAATAAGGATCAGTTGTCTTGCTTACACACTCTTTAACCTTTAGGGAGGTTCGTCACTTTTGTCTGAACTCTGAAGTATAATTAAACTGAAAAAATCTGTATTAACGCTCTACAGCTCCTTTCCATTGAGCCGATTGTCCATTAAACAGTTATGCATTTCCAGGTCTTAATAAAATAATAATAATAATTTTTTGTTTATCATTCCAAAACAAACACTAATTCACTAGTTTGACTTAACCATAACCCTATAATTGTAATGTCCTTTTTTTCAAGTTGTGAGGCTACTATAATGGAGATATTCATATAATATATCTCTGTGTGTGCATATTTGTGTGTCCTCCTAGATGAGCAGCTCAACTCAGAGGAGAAGAAAAAGCGCAAACAGAGGCGGAATAGGACCACGTTCAACAGCAGCCAACTGCAGGCCTTAGAGAGAGTGTTTGAGAGGACGCACTACCCCGACGCTTTTGTCAGGGAGGACTTAGCACGCCGGGTCAATCTCACTGAAGCTCGAGTGCAGGTTAGCTATTTTTTGATGCAGCATTGGCATATACCTGTACTTTACATTCTTACAATGCTCTATTCTGATGGTAAGGCTGTTCTACACACTGTATATGTCAAACTGAGCATCTTTCTTGATTTTCTAGGTGTGGTTTCAAAATCGTCGGGCTAAATTTCGGCGAAACGAACGTGCAATGCTGGCCAGTAAAAACGCCTCGTTGCTCAAGTCTTTCTCAGGAGAAGTAACAGCCGTAGAGCAGCCCATTGTCCCACGACCCGCTCCCAGACCCAATGACTACCTGTCCTGGGGCAGCTCACCATCGTACAGGTTAGGAGTCATATCATTTTTTATGCATTACCATTGCAATTCTGCTGTTTCTATTGGTGTGGACATCATTTGCGCATAGTATTCTGGGTTATTTACAAATGATTGACAACAGATAGCGTCTGCGGCATGAATATAATGTTGTCTTCTCGCATTTAACTAAAAATGTAAATGAACTTACTTGTGAATGAATGTTTAAAATATTGGTAACACTTCACAGTAAGGTTCATTAGTTAATATTAGTGAACATGAACTAAGAATAAACAATATTTCTACATCATTTATTAATTTTAGTTCATGCTAATTTCAGCATTTACTAATGCATTATTAAAATCACAAGTTGTGTTTGTTAACATTAGTTAATGCATTGTGAACTAACATGAACAAACAATGAACAACTGTATTTTTATTAACACAGATTAATAAATGTGTAATGAATGTATTAATATGTAACAAAATGTATTTAATACATTAACTAATGTTAACAAATGACACCTTATTGTATTTCAAAAATATAAGCAGTCTGAGTTACAAATGTTACTTCTGACTTGAGGTCAAGGGTCAGGGAATGCATGATTTAGACAAAATGTACACAATAATTGCTAACGCTTAATTAATAATTTAATAATTGCTAATTATTGTTTGTTAGGTTTATTATTTACTAATGCATTATTACAAAGTTGTATGTTAATATCATTTAAATGACAAGCACTTTGCATTTACAACAGCTGAACTGAAGTTAACAAAAGTGAATAAATACTGTAACAGATGTATTGCTTATTGTTAGTTAATGCATTAATGAATGGTACCTTATTGTATAAAGCTACCCAAATATTTGCAATTGAAGTAGCTTTGCATAAAAGCTACTTATAGATATAAACTGACGTAATTAGCCATAAAAAACTATTTAAATGTGCAACTATTTACAATCAAGTGCAAACTCCACCTTTAGTGATATATAACCATAAATTTGGTTGGTTTAGACAGTTTCACAGCTTGGGTAAAAAGCATTTTTGGTAACACTTTACAATAAGGTTCATAAGTTAACTACATTAGTTTAGATGAACTAAGAATGAGCAATACTTCTACAGCATTTAGATTAACCTTAGATAATATTTAATAACCTTAAATTTCAGCATTTACTAATGCATTATTAAAATCACAAGTTGTGTTTGTTTTTACAAATGGTGTAATAAATCTATTTTTCATTGTTCCTTCATGCTAGTTAATGAGTAATTTCATGCAAATGTCAACCTTACCATGAAAAAATAAAGTTTTTACTATACTGATAGCACAGATGTCAAAATTTGGTGGTTCAAATACCCATGTGAGGGCTCTCTTAAAGTTTTTAAAGTAATTTTTTTATTTTTAGTGCATGATTTTCAGGCTTGTCACATCCATAACAGTACATTTTCCTCATAAATAGACACATTCAAATTAAAATAAAGTAACAATTATATAAATTCTCTATTTGTTCTCTATTATTGTGTCTGGTTTGTGCATTTTAATTCACAGAAATCCTACAAAGTATATAGTCTCTAATTTTTTTCTCACATCCATAACGATTATTTCCCTTTTTAACATAGAAAACTTGTGCATAGACTAATATTTGATGTTTAGGCTTTATCAACAGAATTTATATGTCACATCCATAACGCTGGATTTGCCCTAATACATTAACTAATGTTAACAAATGACAACTTATTGTAAAGTGTTATTGCATTTTAGGGAAGATATCGTGAAAATGCTTTACCATCAATATCTGTATTTTCGTTACTGTAAACATATGTTGTTGGCGTTTTTTCAAACTCAGCGGGAGTAATTATTACAAAAAGTAAACTGTTTTCTTAAAATCAGAAATGTGGTGCCACAAATGCTGTCCATATGCATGAAGTTGTAAAAACCCCAGAATAGTACTGCATTTTTGTCACAAACATTTGGACCGTTTTTAAATAGAGACAGAGTGAATGCATTTTCATCATTACTGCTCAATTACAAAAAGTGTGAAATCTCATCCTGACAACTTAACCCTTTCCTTACAGCGCCATGGCATCTTATTCTCCATCATGCGCTAACAACAACACAGCCCAGGGCATGAATATGGCCAACAGTATCGCCAACCTGAGACTGAAGGCCAAAGAATACAGCCTGAACCAGGTACCCACGGTCAACTGAAGCGGACAGCAGGGCTGTCAGAGACTCTGAGGCACATGTCAGAGAACAATCCCAATGTCCCGACAAAACCCAGCCCGTAATATTGACAAAAATGTTGTTTTCTGTCCTCCCGTATGTGTTTTACTCTTATCCGTCAAGGAAAAGAAGCTAAGGAGAATTTCTTGAAGGTACAGAGCTTTCCTGAACCAATGATTTACATAAGACTGTCATGTTCTTGGCATGTGGGAAAATGACATGTGGGAAAATTCAGTTCTGGAAAGCACAAAATGGAAACTTTCTCTGTTCGCACTCACTGTGGCAGCCTGAGTGTGGTCATCCCGTTTGAAGACCGCGGCTTACTATAGATCGCTTTCTCGAGACTGTTGCCGACCACAGGGATTTGATGACCTCTGTGGAATCCATATACTACAATCTTGTGGACATCTGGGAAGTTTTTAGGATTTCCCCTTGATTTCTCCTTGGAACTCATAAATATGCACTGAGGCCACAAATTGGGATTTGGATATTTTGATTATTTGGAACCGGGTGAAATTTGGCTTCCCTTGTTACCGTACTCTCAAATCACTCTTGTTTTCAGTTTAAAACACGCAGGGGTTATTTGTTCATTTTGGCGTATACAGAACTCTAGCCATGTATGTAAGTAATGAATTTGGAGCCTAGTTGATTTTACCCATTTATATTGTCAAACTATATCTAAACATGTAATATTCCTTTGCAATAAAGATGTCCAAGCAGTGTAACAGCATTACGTTTCAGGGTTAGAGTGTCCTCGAATGTCTTTACGGCTTCTGCCATTTATGCTTTTTACCACAACTGCTCCGATTCTCTAATTTGTTCTGTTGCTGGCAACAGTTCCACATATCAGATATTAAATCCTTATACATTATGTACGCATAGCCTTGGAGGAAGTGTTTTAGAATAAAACTAGATGAAACATGTACTCCCACTATTGGCCCGTTTAATTTACCCCATTACGCAATGGAAGGCAGGTGAAATCATTCAGAAACCCAAGCGCAGATGTTACGCTTGCTTTTCCAGAGCTAAACTTCTCAAAGTGTGTTTGTAGGCTCCCATAGATGGTTGTTACTCTTTCCTCCTCTCTGTGTGAACATTTACCTTTAAACTGTAAAATAACTCTTCGTCGGGACTCCTGGGGGCTTCGTGAGAAACAGTAGAAAGCTTTGCAGAAATTCCTGCGGCTCTTTTCCTCTCCACCCGTTTTCCACTCCGCTCTTTTCTAAGGTATACAAGGCAAAGAAAGGAAATGACAAAATGTAGCTAATCAAACTGGCCATTTACAATGAGATCCAAACACTTCTAGCGCTGTTGTTCTTTTCCTGCCAGCTATCGTTCCATTAAAGTGCTTGTGTATTTGCTTTGGATTTGAAAACGTTTTAAAGGTTGAGGAGAAAAATCAGCTCTGCAAAACAGGCTGTGCGTTTTACTACCTGATGATGGAGTCTTTGGTGTCGCGTGGTGAACTTTGATTCCTTTAAGCAGTCTTCAGGGCCGGCGCTGTTAAATTTTTGTTGAACAGGAATGTTTACTTTCAAAACAGTCTGTTTATGGCACAGGAAGCCATCGTTTGAGTTTAAGTGGCCGCGGGCTGTTTTTGAATGGCTGACACTGGCTTGTTTATGTACCTGATGGCTCCCTTGGTCTGCTGATTACATGTGACCTCGACTGACCTCATAGACAGTCAATTGGAGGAAGGGGGTGAGCCGGTGAGTTGTTTTTCTTTTCATCTGTCTTTCAGCTCCGTGGAAGAAATCTGTCGGCTGTCATCACTGTCACGTGGCTCTTTAAATACGGCCCAACAATTCATGTTAAATGACGTAAAATGAGATTTCTCACACAGCATTGATCAAATAAATATAAATGTCAATCTTATTGTGCATGCTTATTTTTTACATTTAGATTACCTTTGCCGTCATCTAATAAATTATTCTGCACTACTGTTAAAAAGTTTGGGTTCAGTAAAATTTTATTTTTCAAGAAATTGATGCCTTTATTCAGCAAGGAGACAATAAATTGATCAAAAGTGACAGTAAAGTTTGAACTTTCTATTAATCAAAGTATCCTGAAAAAAAATTGTATCACGGTTTTCACCAAAGAAAAAAAGATTAAAACAGAAAACAGTTTTTTTATTAATATTATTATTGTAGTAATAATTCTCAGAGTTACTATTTTTGCTGTTTTTGATTAAATAAATGCAGCCTGGATGAGCAAAAGGCAACATTTGAAAAGTTCATTTTAAAAAGTTTAATTTCTGGTAATTACATTTATTTTGGGAAACAAAATGCTGCTGAGAGTTTTACTGTTCAAAATAAAACATGGAAGAAACATTGTTAATTTTATAATTATTATAATCATCTACATACATTCTGTTGTACAGAAATATATTTCTGTCACTATATCTTAAAGATAAACCAAACTTTTATTTTGATGGGTTACCTTAGGCCCTGTTCACACTAGTGCGTTTTCGTAAGTCTCTGTTTTCAAGGTTCAAAAAATGCTGGAGTAGCGTAATCTAAATCTCCCTTTATATTAGTGTGCTTTCATTTTAAACCTTTTGCTATGGTTTCACCTGTCGTTTACACTACTCTGGCTTTTTGACCCTCGAAAACGCTGCAGAGTCCATTTTAGTACGAAAAATCTGGGGTTGCTTTTTTAGCACTAGTGCGTTTTCATTTTAAAATGGCGTTTTAAAATGAAATGGCTTCTCGTCTACACTGGTGTTTTGACTGCAATTCAGGACAGATCTCCGTCCACACGACACAACACATGTCACATGACCATAATGAGCATGATGTTATTGTTTACACGGTCGTCAGTGATACTTACAGCAAATGTGGGCAGCCATGCCATTGTTTTCAAAAGTCTCATTTTGGTCCGTTTACACTAAAATGCAACAATTTAGAATCAAACTAAATTACATTTATTTTGGCAAACACAGTGCTGCATAAGAGAGGTTAAACTGTTCAAAATTAAACTTATTTTGATAACAATATTCATCCAGATTTACATTCTAATTTTACAGAAATATATTTCTGTAACAGTAAAGGAAAACCAAACTTTTATTTTGACAGGTTACATTAGGTGTGTCTTCGCTTGGCGTTTTTGAAAGTCACTATTTTCAAGGATTGAAAACGCCAGAGTAATCTAACCTAAGTCCCCGTTTACACTAGTGTGTTTTCATTTTAAAACGCAGAACTTTTGCTACGATTACACTTGTCATTTACACTACTCTGCTGTTTTTGACACTCGAAAACAGAGACTTTTGAAAGCGGTGCAGACCCTTAGTTTGAAAACTCTGGGGCTGTTTAAAACTGCATTTTGACTTCCGACAAATGACTTTTCACTCTATGTATCCTTGACAACCATGTAAACGATAACATCATGGTCAGTATGAATGGTCATGTGACATGCATTTTCAGTTGTGTAAGTGTGGACGGAGATCGTTTCTGAAATGCAGTGAAAACGCCAGTGTAGACAAGAATCTTTTTTGAAACGAAAACACGCTAGTGTAAACAGGTTTCTGTGTGTGATGATAGTTTTTCTCAAATTAAGCAGAACGGTGAGACTCACAGACTAGCAGGTTTTGTGGTCCAGGGTCACAAATAGCCTAACAAATAAGTGACAATTTATTTTTTGAAAAACTACTTTACCAGCTGTTTTTTAACCGTTAGAATGACATCATATGTTCTATCCAGTTATAAAAATAGAATTTCCTGTATAGCGCAGAATGTCATGGAATTTGGACAACTGACCTATCGGTAAGCCCCGCCCCTCGAACGCAGATGAGCCAATGGCAGTCGAGTATCAGCTGCATGGAGATGGAATTCAGACATCTTTAGTTTCAGCGCCATAGAGAAACATTGGAAGATCCGAAGATCTCGTCATTTTAATGGTGTTTATGCTACAAAAATAATAAAACGATGTGCCTGAGGTACTTGTAACACTGATTCCAGGTATCCTAAGAAGATTGGCAATGAAATTTGGAATTTATTTTATTATTTAACGTGTATTTTTTGGTTGTCACACTCTCATTAAGTAGCCTTTTTTATCTGCCCAAGCAGTTCATGTCTGTAAATACTGTTAATATTTCTGGTTAAAACTAGCTAACATTAAAATTAGTGAGTCCATGCTAACGTACAAAACTCAGCTAACTATTTTCACGTCATGTACAGTGTAGGTCAAAAACACATAAGCGAAGATCTACATTTCAGTGCCGCTCCATTTTAAACAGGTTAAATGTAAAATAATTAATCTTACACTGCGGTACATGAACAGTGTTGATCCAGGATGTTGTCATCTGCGATCGTGACGACCGTAACATGAGATTTCTTCCATTTGCATTGTGATCTGTAAACCCTCAATTTCAAATTAATAATGTTACACGCCATATTTATTTTCAAATCATTTATATGTCTCTCCATGGCATATTAAAGCCCTACTTGAATGCTCCTCAACAAAAGGTGGTCCTTCTGTGTTCAAAATTTATCAAAAACATCTTCCGACAAGGCTTCACACTGACAGCTGTCATTGTAAGACAGTGGGAAACTTTGTTTGTTTGTCCGAGGCAGCAACAGTAACTAAGGGGCTTACCAATAGGTCAATTTGTGTCTGTGACCATAAAAGCACAAAAGGCTATTTAAATATGAATCTGCTTGTTCGGCTGTGATGAAAACACACTAGTGTAAACAGGGCCTTAGTTTCTGTTTGTGACGATAGTTTTTCTCACAAAGAGACTCATAGAGCAGCTGGAGATTCATGTGTTTATGTCATCATACAGTGAAACAGCAGAAGCTGAAAACAGCAGTACGTGTGTAGTAAACAAAACCGTGCGTCTGCGCCATTGATTCACACAGAGACACAGTCTAACAAGCAGATTCATATTTGAAATGTCACAGACACCAAATTTTCAAAATCCCATGACATTCTGCGTTATACGGCAAATTCTATTTTTATGACTAGATTCTGTGATTCCGTCAAAATAAAACATGGAGGAAACACTGAAATATATTTCTGTCACAATATCTTAAAGTAAACCAAACTTTTATTTTGACGGATTACCTTAGGCCCTATTTACACTAGTGCCTATTCGTTTTTGCTAAGGTTACAACCTGTTGTTTATACTACTCCGGCGTTTTCTACCCTCCAAAACTGAGACTTTTGAAAACGTTTAATAGACACAGTCACAAAATTCTCCAAATACTGTGACATTCTCCGTTAGACGGCAAATTCTATTTTTATGACTGGATTCCGCAAATCCATCCGCGGAAATCATAGGGTCCTAGAACATGTGGTTTCATTACAATGGTTAAAAAAAAAACGGATGGTAAAGTAGTTTTACATTAAACAAATTGTCACTTATTTGTTAGGTTATTGGTGACCCTGGAACACAAAACCAGTCATAAGGGTCTATAGGACAATATTTGGCCGAGATACAACTATTTGAAAATCTAGAATCTGAGGGTGTAAAAAATTTAAATATTGAGAAAATCACCTTTAAAATTTTCCAAATAAAGTTCTTAGCAATACATATTAAGTTTTGATATATTCATGGAATGAAATGTACAATGGAACATAATCTTTACTTAATATCCTAATGATTGTTGGCATAAAAGAAAAATCGATGTGTATTTTTAAATGTAGCCATGTTACTGAAGACTGGTTTTGTGGTCCAGGGTCACATTTAATGTTATATTGCTTTATACAGTTGGCAGCAGCCTCTGTGCATCCAATAAGTCTAGATTAGGTCCATGTATTCCTGATTGGCTGACTTCTCCCAAGTTAACATTGATGGACAAGAAGTGTGTTTCTCCACAATCCAAGTTTGAGCGTTTTCTTAAATGATGCATCTATATTAAAATTCCAGTCATTATTCCAATTGTGATGCCTTTCATGTGGCTTCTCCCCACAAGCTGGGCTCGTTCCATCCAATTTACAGCGGAATCTTTATGATCCAAGCAGTTCATGAGTCAAACCCTTTCCAAATACAGCCATCCTCTGAGGACCTGCAATACACGGGATGTTCACTTTGGAGAGGGAGCCATTTCCTATTATTTTGACCGTTTTTTTTTTCTTGACACAACCCACTTTGAACCATTTATATCAAGGTCAATGGGCCTTGAAGGTTTCTTAACAAAGTGAGTCTCTGGTTGGACGATCTTTAATGACACATGCAGAAAGCTGGACGGAATCGCTACTGTCCTCATGCCAACATCAACCAAACACCTCAGAACGAATTTATGATTCTAAAACGTGCGTACGTTCTATCCCGTAATGTTCTCAGGTGGGCTACTACGCTCATATATGTTTTTTTCACACTTTTGATTCTATAAATAATGAAAAAGCTTCGCTCATGTCCCTAGGAGAGTTGTTTGAGGAAGCCACTAGAAGAGAAAGAAAAAACAACTTTCATGTTGTCTCCTCTGTCCCCCTGCCTGGGCGTCCATCTTACCTTTCACAGCCTGGGCTCGCTGACCCCAAGTGCTTCCAGATGTCGTCTAACTCTGACCTGAGCCCCAGCAGCCCTGATCATACGTCCAACCCCACCCCCACATCCCTCTGCACCCCTGCAGCCCACTGACAGAGCCTCCCCACGGACGGACAGCTCCACAGATGACAAGCGAGCAGCTCACCCCCATCAACCTCCACATCTGGAGCCCATTAAGAAGGAGACAGTCAGAGAGAGAGAGAGAAAGGCAGAGAGAGAATGCTAAAGAGAATGGGGTGGGGGTTCAGTTAAACTAGAGTTGGCTGGAATTGCGGTTTGATCTCTCCTCAAGCCGTTACCTTTGAAAAAGGACTATTTTCTTATGTATAGCTACTTATAATTATTTTGCTTTCTGAAGCTGTTCTGTTGATAGAATTCAGAGGGGAATTAACACAATTACCATGCAAATAACAAAAAGAATTATAATTATGGCCACATGGGTTATGATATCATGTTTGTACAGATAATAACATATAGTGTTTATATTGGAATCATTAAAAAATAATGTCATGTTGTTCTGAATTTATATGCTGCTATTATTAGAGTGGATATGAAAAGTTACAGATTTCTTGCCATATAACAATTCATTGTAATCACAGGCTGTCAAGCATAAAAATACACCATAGAAGCACCACAGTGCAAAAATAGACTTCTTAATGACTTTTTAAAAGTAAAAATATTACAGACAGAATAAATGTACTTGACAAACAACACTGCATAACATGAACAAAAATAATCTGCCACTACATAAAAAAAAAAACACTTACACTACCAGTCAAAAGTTTTTATTTTTAAAGTTTAAAATAACTGTTTTCTATTAGAATATATTTTAATATGTAATTTATTCCTGTGTCACATGATCCCTCAGAAGTTATTTGAATATGCTGATTTGCTGTTCAAGAAACATTTATTAGTAGTAGTAGTAGTAGTAGTAGTAGTATTACTATTATTAATATTTAAAACAGTTGAGCACATTTTTTCTAGGACTGTTTGATGAATAGAAAGACCCAAAGATCATAATTTATCTGAAATAAAAAGTTTTTATAATTTTATTTATTATTTTTCTTTGGAAAGAAATTATAGAAATTAATATTTTTATTTAGCATGGATATTTTAAATGGATCAAAAAGTGAGATATATATATATATATATATATATATATATATTTTTTTTTTTTTTTTTTTTTCAGTTAGATGCTATTCTTCTGAACTTTCATCAAATAAACCTGAAAAAAAATTCTACTCAGGTCTTTTCAACATAATAATAATAAATGTTTTTTTTTTTTTTTCTTTTTGAGAAGCAAATCAGAATATTAGAATGATTTCTGAAAGATCATGTGACTGGAGTAATGACACTAATAATCACCTTTGAAATCACAGGAATTAATTACATTTTAAAATATATTCAAACAGAAAAGTTATTTTAAATAGTAAAATATTTCAACATTTTTGCTGTACTTTGGATCAAATAAATGCAGGCTTGGTGAGCAAAAGAGACTTCTTTGAAAAACATAAAAAAAAACTTCTGACTGGTAGTGTATATTGAAAATAAATTCTCTAAAAACAAATATCTTACGTGGTCTTATGTTTCAAAGATTGTGGAAAAATTAGTTTAAATATTTAAAATATTGAAATATTAATAAGTATTTTGGTGCTAAGTTTCTTTATTAATGAATCATTATTCACTCATAATTTTCACCCCCACCAAAGTTTTAGTTAACATCAATGTCCAGATTTAAAAATGGTGTGTAAACATAACTGACATCAAAACATAGTAACCAAACTATAGTGTATTTTTAGTTAACCCGAACACAACACACCATTTCTGAATTCTGGACACGAACGCGGGTTAGATACAAATTAAAATAACAGCATATGGGTTTGGAACGACATGTGGGCAAGTAAATTATGACAGTTTTACAACTTCAATAAACTTGTTTGTGATATACTTGAGCTTGGCCCATTCAAAAATAAAATAAAATAACATAAAACAATTTGCTTTTCAAATTAATTATATATCAGGATATAGAAAATAAAATGCTTGTTACTAGAAAACAGCTCAGATTGTGAAGTTTTTAAATGTTATGAATTTTTCAGGGATGATGAATGCTGGAGATACAAACATCCATCATCCCAGAAAATGACCATGATGATCCTTAAGCATTGCAAAATATGCTCTGAGAGCCCCAAAAGAAGTCACTCCTGACCTGATGAGATACACTGACCCAGCAACAGTTATGTCTGCTCAGTATGATATAGTTTAGAGAACATTTAAATGGTCTGTCCTCAAACAACCTCTCCTTTTCTTGATGGAAGTCTTCCAACTTGCTCTTTGGAGAAGTTGATAATGCCTACTGAAGCAGTTCTGACCCAGAAATCATCAAAGCAAACAATCCTACCATTCTCTACTCAATCTCTGTTCTCTCCACTTTCTCCCAGAGGAGAAAACCTTCTGAACCTTCTGACTCTCATTTCCAGTGATGTTGCTCTTTGTCACGGTTCACTACTGATCACTCTCAGGTACACCGCTACTCAGGGCGAGTAAGCCAGATCTGAGGTGAAAATATAAATGTTCCATATTGGAGGAAATATGTCTGAAATGATTTAACATCATCCCATTTTATTTAACAGTATAATGTTTGCAAGCCCAAATGACACTATATGGGCCAGTACAACATAAAAAAATACGGAGTGCACCAAATGAACTTCGCTTTTCCTTTCCTTCTCTGTTGCTTTAATGGCAACTCCCTCTTTCCCCAAGTGAAGGAAACAACACTACACTAAAACTCCAGGAGAAGGAAAACAGGTTGGGACGGAAGACGGCATGAGAGAGTTTTTCTAACAAAGTAGCCACACCATAAATCTGCAGCACGAGCTTATGGAAGGAAGTAGTGATATTATACATCTGTCCCAGAGGCTTTGCACCTTCCTCCCCAGGCTGATTAAGTGGGTTCATTCATAAAGACCAGAAACAGGCCTGCTATTGTGCTGCCTTATCATAACTCATCCGTATATTCAATACAATCAGCCCCCTGCTGCAGGTAAAAAATTCCACTGATTTACACACTTAATTACGGACCCGACTGGACCAAAGAACCTCACTGTTACTAAAGGGACTTGGGGAGAACTAGCATATTATCACATGTTGAGTTTGTTTTGAAAAACGCATTGACAGCAAATGATCACATTATGGAAAGTACATACATTAAAATATACTGCGGAGCAAAGAGGAAACTGACAACACGACGACAGACAAGACAGAGCAGGTTACTTTTGGTATGAAACAAGGTCTCAGTTTTAAAATGCTGTAATTTCTCTAATGTGTTGTGATAGATCACTGCATTGCCTCAATCAACACTTGAACCGATCGTCTTTTCTTATACTTAAAGCACGAAATAAACATGAATGAACATCGTATTTTATTTCAACTGTGGAAAGACGTCAATACACACAATTTTTTACATTTAATTCCAAGTTAATCTACTTATGCATTATGCATGGTCAGATTGAGCAGTTTATGAAGTTTTCTCATTCTCACTAATTCAAGTTTTGGTATGATTGAATCTCTTTAGGGAACCGACTGTCTTCAGAAAAGTTTCGATGGCATTTTCACTTCATCTGATAAAGTAGCATTTATGAGCAGAGTTTTGCTTTGTTTACAGCCATTACCGGGGAAACCACTATATTTCTGCCACTCCAAAAGTGCCTCCTGCTGGCAGAGAATGAATGTTAATTTTCAATAATCTACTGTTGTTATTCGGACTAATAAATGGCTTAATAATTGCAAAATACGCCCTCCTCAGTTACTGTTGCTATGTCCGACAAACAATGCCACTTTCATGCCACACATCATGTTCTCACGCAGTGAAAATACATTATGGAGCAAAGAGGAAACTTACAACACTCTGACAGACAAGACAGAGCAGGTTACTTTTGCTATGAAACAAGGTCTCAGTTTTAAAATGTTGTCATTTTTTTAAGAAACTCAAAAAATAAATACTGTTTTGCTCTCTAATGTGTTGTGATAGATTACTGCATTGCCTCAATCAACACATGAACCGATCATCTTTTCTTATTTACTTAAAGCACGAAATAAACATGAATGAACATTATATATTATTTCAACCACAGAAAGATGTCAATACAATTTTTTACATTTAATTCCACCTAAGCTTATCTATTCATGCATTATGATTGGTCAGATCACCTGTCAATCAAGCAGTTTGTGAAGTGTTCTCATTCTCACTAATTCAAGTTTTTGTATGATTGAATCTCTTTAGGGAACCGACTGTCTTCAGAAAAGACTGATGGCATTTTCACTTCATCTGATAAAATAACGTTTATGAGTTTTGCTTTGTTTATAGCCATTACCGGGAAACCACTATATTTCTGCCACTCCAAAAGTGCCTCCTGCTGGCAGAGAATGAATGTGCATTTTCAATAATCTGATGTTTTTATTTAGACTAATAAATGGTTTAATAATTGCAAAATATGTCCTCCTCAGTTACTGTTGCTATGTCCAACAAACAATGCCGCTTTCATGAAACACATGTTATCACATAGTGAAAATACATCACAGAGCAAAGGGGAAACTTACAACACTCCGACAGACAAGACAGAGCAGGTTACTTTTGGTAGGAAGCAAGATCTCAGCTTTAACATGTTGTAATTTTTTAAAGAAATTAAAACAATAAGTACTGTGTTGCCTTATTAGATAAATCAACTCTTGGATTATTGTCTTTTCTTATTTACTTAAAGCACAAAATAAAAATGAACATCAGGACATATTTTATTTAAACCACGGAAAGATGTCAGTACACATAATTTTTTCAAAGTAAAGTCCACCGAAGTTAATCTACTCTCCTGTCTGAATTGTTATGATTGGTCAAATCGCCTGTCAAATAAACTGTTTGAGAAGTTTTCTCATTCTCACAAATTCAAGCTTTTATATGATTAAATCTCTTTAGGGAACCAACTGTCTTGAGAAATGTTTTTGGCATTTTCATTTCATCTGATAAAGAAGCATTCATGAGTGGAGCTCTGCTTTGTTTACAGCCGTTACTGGGGAACTATATTTCTGCAGTTCCAAAAGGGCCTCCTGCTGGCAGAGAATGAAGGTGCATTTTCAATAATCCCGTCTGCAGTTTTTGTTGTAAAAAAAAATCCACCCACATAACCCTGTTTAAAATTAATATACTAATTTATACTTCTGACTCACCCCTTTTCATAAAAAAATGGTTTAAAGGCTCAATTGACCATTCGAAAAAACCCTTCTTACTAGGTACTGTTGCTATGTCCTACAAACAATGTCAGTCTCACACTACACATCATGCTCTCAACGCAGTGAAAAATACATAGCAGAACAAAGAGGAAACTGACAACATGCTGACCAGTTACTTTCGGTATGAAACAAGGTCTCAGCTTGTTGTCATGTTTTTAAGAAATTCAAATAATAAATGCCATTTCGTGTCTCTTTAATGTGTCGTGACAGATCACTATATTGCCGTATTAGATAATTAGATTATCTTTTCTTCTTTACTTAAAGCACAGAATAAACAGGAATGAACATCAGAACATATTTTATTTTAACCATGGAAATACACAAAATTTTACAGAAAGTTTAATTCCACCGAAGTTAAACTACTCTCCTGTCTGAATTGTTTGTCTGACAAAATCTGCATTATGACTGGTCAGATCGCCTGTCAATCAAGCTGTTTGCAAAGTTTTCTCATTCTCACTAATTCAAATTTTTATATAATTAAATCTCTTTAGGGAACTGAAAAGTTTCAATGGCATTTTCATTTCATCTGATAAAGTAGCGTTCATGAGTAGAGCTCTGCTTTGTTTAGAGCCGTTACTGTGGAATCCGCTATATTTCTACCGTTCCAAAAGCACCATCTGCTGGCAGAGAATGAATGAAAATGAAAATCCACCCACATAACCCCATTTTAAATTAGTATAATAATTTATACTTCTGACTCATCACTTTTTTAAAAAAATGGGTTAAAGGCTTAGTTGTGAGGTTTATTATTTTATAATTTACTTTGTTTTTGTGAAAACCTGTATTGTAACTGTAAATCAATTGCTATCTATGGTCTACAACATGAAAGAAAGCCATTATAACATGTACAAACATGTAGAAACATTGGACACAGCTTTGGGGCACCATTACACAGCAGCAAGCATCACAGCAAAAAAAGGAACTTCAAGGTTGATGTAGGTAAATGTGTGCAAATGTATAGGGCCCCATTCCATTCCATATTTTGCCTGGGGCCACCAATTCACCAAATCCACCCCAGTACTTATTATAGTCAAAACAATAATGTATGCATAATTACATGCAACTAAACCAAACCCTAATCGTAACCTGGCCTAATGACGAAAATATACCTCTGGGAACTTTTTTGCAGGATGCTAAAATACATACCGTCATGTAAGTTTCATGTAAAAGAGTGTTAGTTTATTTTCCCCCACAACAGATGAATGTACATATGGTATGTTTTGTGTGGCATAGGTTTTGTACGCGTCATCACCGCAGTTATGACTTGAAATGCTCAGAGACATTTTAAAATAACATACCATCTGTACTACATCTAAACCTACCCGATAATATGAACAAAAGCAACTGAGGCGTAAAAACGCAAGCATGCCAATTTAGTTTCTTTTTCTCTCATCTTTCAGCTCTTTTATCATGAGTCATGTTTTTCACAGGATTTTTACTCAAGGATTCCGCATCCTATTCCGTAGTCCAATTCCATGTCAGCTGAGCTACTGAGCAAGTATGTCACATCTCGAAAGCGAAACATATGGAGCTGTATTTATGACAGTGTATGAAAATGATTACAAGCAAGTGTTCATTTCTGTTGGAAACTCCAGTGATATGTGCTTATTTCTACATATTTCATGAGACAAGATATGTATTTTGATTAATAAATTCCAAGTTCATGAAAACTCTAGATGGCACAGGCTGATAGTTCATTAAAGGAACACTTCACTTTTTTTGAAAATAGGCTCATTTTCCAACTCCCCTAGAGTTAAACAGATGAGTTTTACCATTTTTGAATCCATTCAGCCAAGCATAAATCATTGAATCTGATTAGACCATTAGCATCTCGTTTAAAAATGACCAAAGATTTTCGATATTTTTCCCATTTAAAACTTGACTGTAGTTACATTGTGTACAAAGACCGACAGAAAACGAAAAGCTGCGATTTTCCAAGCTGATATGGATTGGAACTATACTCTTCATTTTCTTAGTGCACGATGTAACTACAGAAGCGTCAAGTTTTAAATAGGAAAAATATCGAAAATATTTGGTCATTTTTGCATGAGATTCTAATTGTCTAATCAGATTCAATGACTTATGCTAAGCTATGCTAAAAGTGCTACCAGCAGACCTGGAGATCAGCTGAATGGATTCAAAAGCGGTAAAACTCATCTGTTTAACTACATGGGAGTTGGAAAATGAGCCTATTTTAAAAAAAAAAGTGGAGTGTTCCTTTAACGCAAATGCAGCCAATGAGCCAATAAGCTTGCTACTTTACATTTAGATGGCTGGTTAGATCCTCTGAAACCCTCCACCTTCCCCAGCTCCACCTGTACAGATCTGCTAAGGGTTATTATAAATGCTACTTGTGCAGCAGCAGTATGTCTTCAATACTCACAGTGGCTTATCGGCGTATGTACTGGCAGTAGCAAGTTTCTGTTCTTACTTTGAAACCGCAGCAAAAAATAGTCAACAACAACAATAACCAATAGCAGCAGGAATTCAGCAGTGTAGCAGATCTATTCCGCCAAGACTAAATACATTAACATTGTCATATCCATTACAATGCTACACTTTTCAGAGCATTGAACAGAAAGAATGAAGCCCTATATTTAACGTAAAAGACTTCTTTCAACAACTTACAATTTACCTACCTCGTGCTTTTAAACAATATGTAGTCAAGGTACTTTAATTCCTGACCTTGACAAGCTACAATTTAAAAGTAGCTTCCTGGATATGAAATCCATTTTAGGTTTCAGTCATACTAATGAGAGTTTTAATTATATAACATCTTGTATATGTAAGTTTTCTCTCCAAACAGGGTCTTGTCAGGAGGCCATGGAAAATCTGCCTTCAATTTCCTGTCTGGCAGCAAACTGACAGCACGTGGAAGTCAACCCTGGAGTTTAGTTTTGCAATTACCAATTATGACTAATTGGCAGTGTGGCAAAAAGATCTCCATGATACTAAATGCGATTATCAAACACTTTAGATCTGATAGCAGTGAATGAGACAGAGCTGATTTGCATCTTCTGCTGTTTGGTTTGCAGAAGTTTCCCTTTATTCAGCAAGCTTGATGTTTTTTTCCCATATTAAACAGACAGTTTTATAAGGTTTTCATTTTAGGAGTCTTCTAATTTTTTAAAATCAAAGGCTCCTTAACTAATATTCATAGTATGCAAACTTCATTATGTCATATGTTGACTTACAGACTCACAGTTACATCATAACAGTATCACTGATGACTTACAGTTTTTATTCACTTTTATCATAATCAGACGGGAAACAGTTAGAAAGCCTGTGTAAACAAAAAAATACTGTGTAGAAATTAATCTGGTTGATCTGGTAAGACAAAAACATGCTTGAGTCATCTGTTTTAAATCTGCTGGTAATTGCGTTGGATAGTATTTTAATGATGTTCACTCTCCCTTTCTCTTTCTCTCTTTGCTTTTTCTCACTCTCCATCTCTCTCTTTTTTCTTTCCCTCTCTCTCATTTGGTTTTGATTAGGGTTGATCAGGATCTCTGCCAGAGTGTTTCACAAACACACTGGTGGGCAACCGCGGCAAGCCCTGCAACTGGATTCCAATGTGTGTTTTATTTACATGCTAGATTTACAAGATTCCCTAATTCATTTTCCAGTCCTCCCTAATTAGGGATAAAACTTTGGGTTCTCAAGCCCTTGATGGGAATGTCAGTGTCAGATTGAGTCCTTTTCATGAAGCGTTGAAGTATACGGTGTTGCAAAAACTTTCCAAAAAATGATTTTTTTTGGAAAGAATTTAGAATAAGAATTTAGAATTTAGAATAAGCAAAAAATCAATTAGAAATGCATAATACAAAACAAAGACTTTTATTTTTTGTAAAAAAAAAAAAAAAAATTGTTTTACTTGTTGCCAGTGTTTGTCTCAATCTATTTAAAGATGTTGCTTGTTACTGATGCTCTTAAATGGACATCCCACCCAAAAATGTCATCCCAGCATCCCAGGTGTATAAGAATTTTCTTTCTTCAGATAATGCAAAATGATAGGTGTGTGTGAGAAAAACATTAATATTTGAAATTTTTAACTATAAACCATTGCTCCTGGCCAACTGTTTCATGGGTTTACACTTGCTATAAACATTGTGAAACTCATGTGACATAATCTGTACTTCTGCATCTTTTCACCCAGCTTCAGAACACGTTTACAATAAGTTTTAGAGCATGCTGACGTTTAAGTGTGAACTCATTATTGAGTGTTTGACATTTCCCGGAAATTATGGTTTATAATAAAAAAACTCAAGTTTGTAGGTGTTCAGGTACAGAAACCGAATAACTAAATGTAAAATGTAATTTCATTTCTGTATAAAAGTAATATAGATTAATTTTGGTTAAACTACAGCAGTGAGTGATTTTCTCTTTTTTTTTTTTTTGTGGATTAACATTAAGAACATTAACAGCAGCAAGTAAATTAGGTGAGGTCATTTTTAGAGACAATGCACCCAATATAATGATGCACATCCAATCGTCTCCTGGAAATCCTGGATAATTCAACCAATCCGATGATGACGCAAAATACGTTCTATTAAATACATATATAACTGCAGTTTCCAACAGAAATATCCACTGAGTGGCACTAAAAGACTGTTTGGATTTTGTCCCCCAGAACAGATGAACGTACATATGATAAGTTTTATGGTAAAGGCTAGATGGTATACAGATGTACTGTACAATAATTACTGTTTTTGCATTATTGTAAGGGATATGTTTACCTTTTATAATGTAAAAGATAGAAAGTTTAATTATTGCTAGTTTCCGGCTGCAGTTGTATCAACCACGTTTTATGTGACACTGGTTTTATAAGTATCACCGCAGTTCTGACTTGAAAAATCCGTTGAGTGGCGCTATAACTCTAATGCTCCGTGACATTTTAAAATAACATACCATCTGCTCTAAAAAACCTGCCTGATAGTATGAACAAAAGCGAATGTGACGTAAAAACGCTAATTTTGCTTGTTTTTTGATGTCACATCTTTCAGCTCTCATTTTTTTCACAGGATTCATACCCAAGAATTCTGCATCCTAAGTCCAATTCCGTGCCAGCTGAGCTACCAAGTAAGCTTGTTATGTTTGGTGTTCTGACAATTTGTGGTACCCTGTCATGTACACCCAACCCAAAACCTTACAGTATTAAAAATAGTGTTGGTAGCATAATCTGATAGTTATTATTATTTGTCAGAACAACAGAAAGCAAAACATATAGAGCTGTATTTATGTGCGAAAATGATTACAAGTGCTCGCTGTTTTGCCGCCTCTATTGTTCATTTCTGTTGGAAACTGCAGTGAAATGTACCTATTGGTACGTATTTTGCATCTCGCGAAAACGTTCACACAGGTACGTTTTCATCATGAGATCATGAGAAGCGAAATACACACCAATAAGTATATATCACTGCAGTTTCCAGCAGAAATGAACAGAGTTGCGCTAAAAGAGTGGTACGTTTTACGGTAAAGGTGTTTAGGGTTGGAGTAGGTGTAGACGTTAATAAAACACAATGCAAAAGGTAGAAAATTTTATTTATTGTTCGTTTTCCGGCTGCGTGACTTTGGTTTTGTACATGTCACCACAGTTCTGACTTGAAATGTCCGTTGAGTGGCGCTATGATTGTAATCCTCCGTGACATTTTAAAATAACATACCATCTGCACTAACCTACACGACAGTATGAACAAAAGCGAATGTGGGTAAAAACCCAAATACAAGCATGCTGTTTTAGACTGTTTTAGCTGTTTTAGTTTCTCGTCTTTTAACTCTTTCATTGCGAGTCATGTTTTTCACAGGAATTGTATCCAAGGATTCCGTGCCGGCTGAGTTACCGAGCCAGCTTGTTATGTCCGGTGTTCTGACAATTTGTACACCTACCCCAACCCTAAACCTGCCTTTACATTTTTAAAAATACAATGTTGGTAGCATAATCTAAATAGAATTTGTCAGAACACCAGAAAGCGAAATATATGGAGCTGTATTCATGTACAAAAAAAGATTACAAGTGTTCGCTGTTGTACCGCCTCTAGTGTTCATCTCTACTGGAAACTGCAGTGATACGTATTTATCAGTACGTATTTCGCATCTTGCAAAAAAGTTTCCACAGGTACGTTTTCATCATGAGACCAGGTTGCCAGGAACAGGGTTGGGAAACACTGATCCATATGACCCCAGCTGATGCTCGTATGGATTAGTTTTTCCCAACCCTGTTCCTGGAGTCACACCAAAATACACATTTTCGAACACTTCCTAATCAAACACACCTGATTCAGCTCATCATTCTTAGTTTAGACTCCAGGCAAAGCTGCTTGAAAGCATGCCTCTAAGGTTAGCAAAAAAAAAAAAGGTATACAGGGAAAGAGACCAGAGCTGGTTTTTTTAAATGGATGTCAGTGGAGTAGAAGCTTGACTAAAAAACTGCTCTAATGAATCAACAGCTTATTGGGTAATCTTCAGCAAGTTTGCCATTAAACAATCATTTTACAGTTTATACCAAAAAAATGCTGTTTTTTTTTTACTATTCCTATAGCTGCTGCACATCTCTGATGGAAATTCTGACGTCAAGGCTGTGTTGTGATTGGTTTATAGGCACACATGATCCAAGTTGACTGTCCCAATAATAAAAACATCTCTGCTCCAAGACCTGAAATGTATGGCTCAGATAAGGGAGAGATCCAAATTGTGTAGTGTTGGTGTGCCCGCAGGAAAAGGGTTGGGAAACACTGTTTTGAATTAAAGTTGTGTTTGCTTTGCGTGCTTTTTAAAATGGTCAACTTTGGAGGTCCTGTACACTTGCATTATATGAACTCAGAGAGATGGATTATTTCTCTAGTATATTTCTCTATCTGAAGTAAGTATATGCATCTGGGATGTCACGAGGCTTAAAAAAGAAGTTCACTTCCAGAACAAAAATTTACAGATGATTTACTTACCAAAATGTTATCCAAAATGTTCATGTCTTTCTTTCCTCAGTCATAAAGAAATTATGTTTTTTGAGGAAAACATGTTAGTATTTCTCTGCGTATAGTGGACTTCTATGGTGCTCCTGAGTTTGATTTCCAAAATGCAGTTTAAATGCAGCTTCAAAGGGCTCTAAACAATCCCAGCCGAGGAAGAAAGTCTTATCTAGTGAAACAATCAGTTGTTTTGTGTAAAAAACAAAAAAAAAACCACTATAAAATGGACAATTTATATCCTTTTTTTAACCTAAAATCCTTGTTTTGTTTAGCTCTGCATTAACACTGTGTACACTGTGTAACTGTGTATGACAGTTAGGGTAGGTTGAAAAACTCCCATCTCATTGTCTTCTTCAACTTCAAAATCGTCCTTCATCACTGTTTTACCTTGTTTGTAAAGGCCATTTGATCTTCTTTGCACGTTCACTTGAAGTTGAAAATGAGATGGGAGTTTTTCGACATACCCTAACTGTCATGAACCAGAATCCACAAAGTTAATGCATAGCTAGACAAGACAAGCATTGGAGGTTAAAAAGTATATAAATTGCCAGTTATTTTAGAAAATAACAGATCATTTCACTAGATAAGACTCTTCTTTCACGGCTGGGATCATTTAGAGCCTTTTGAAGCTGCATTTAAACTGCATTTTGGAAGATCAAACTCACAGGCTCCATAGAAGTCCACTTTATGGAGAGAAATCCTGAAATGTTTTCCTCATGCAAAAATTCTTAATGCCTGGAAAAAGAAAGACATGAACATCTTGGATGACAAGAGGGCAAATTATCTGTAAATGTTTGTTCTGGAAGTGAACTTATCCTTTAATAAAAGATAAGGTCATTTAAATTTTTTGGGTGGAGTATCCCTTTAAGAAAAACGACAACACTTACACACACACACACACACATGCAGCTTTGCTCTCTCTGCACAAACGCCGCCCTTTGCAAGTCCTACCTGACGCAATTGCCGAATTAAATTGCTAAGAAAGTCTCTGACTCTTGACTCAGAGTGGAAAGAATTCTCTTCTTAAATCTGGAAACTCTGACTACAATATCAAGGGGAATAGCTGAAAGACCACTTCAAGGGTGGAGAGTGAAGGCGTGGGTTTTTGTTTTCCATCATCGCGCTAGTCCACAGAATGACTAAAGAGTGGGATCGGCTGTCCTTCGCCGCCACTGCGCAGAAGAGGAGGTGTGAGGGAACTATTATTTATCCCACACTACAAATGTTAACAAACACTCTTCCATGCCTTAAGTCTTTAACAAACCGACTTGATGTGTGCCACATGGTTTCTGACACTTTAAACCACCACACACGAATGTGTACACATACAAAAGCACAACGCTTCAGAGGTGTGGGTGCTTTGAACAGAACTGGGCTACATACAATTTAGACAAAAAATCATTTGCTTAAACCATCATTCTGAAGCCCATGTTCCTACTTTGAAGTTCATATAAATACAATTAACTCTGCCTAGCAGTTTAAAGTTAAACTGAATTGAGAAAAATGATGTTAGTGGTAGAGAGTGACTGTGAATCGTTCTTTCGTGCCGTGCTGTTTGAATCTGGCCCTTGTAGCTGTGCCGTGCGCTGTACATCAGTACTATCGGTTTTCAGCCAGTCCTCAGTAGGGATCGTTGAGGAATGCTGTGCATTTCCCCTCTCCGAGCCCGGTCTGGCTTCAGCCTCGCATCACATGATCAGCTCCTCATCAGCCTCACGAACTCCAGCCAATGACAAATTATCTAAAATGAGGTAAATATTAACACACCGGCACTGGGTGACTCTTAAGAATACATTGGTGTTCTGTGCTCTGTGGGATGATCTAACAGTACACACACACACACACACACACACACACACTACTAGCAGTACACATTACTGCTACTACTTAGAAAACATGTACAGTATGCGATATGCAGCAAGTGACCAACGGTTTAAGTACTACTCCACTTTTCACAAACTTGATGCTCAAATATAATAAACATATTTCCATCATGACAACTCTCTAAAGATTTTAGCATGGTAATGGATATGACAGTGTTGAGGTGGAATAGATCTGCTACGCTGCTGTAGCAGCTATGCTACTGTTAGTACATATGTGATACACTGCTGTGAATATTTAAGACTGTTGCTGCACAAGTAGCATATATAATAAACCGTAGCAGATCTATACAGGTGGAACTGGGGAGGTGGAGGATTTCAGAGGAACTCTAAAGCCCCGTTCAGACTGTCAGGCCAAATCCGATTTTGTGCATATCCGGATGGAATCTGATTTGAAAAACTGACTGTTGATATCTGATTTGTGTGTCCATAAGAGTTCTTTCTGGAATGTGCGTTTTTTCCTGTATTGTCTTTTCCCGACTTACAGTATTGACTTACAGTTTGCAACAACACAAGCATGTTTCTGCAAACATATTTATTATGTTTTCCACAAAAATGCCTGACGTCTTTACGTTTTACGTGACGTGAAAACATGAAAAAGCTACACTAAATCCGATCTGAGCGGTCAGACTGAAACACATTTCCAGAAATCAATTTCGAATAGGATTCCAAACCACATACGAATATAGCTTGAATTGGATTTGCACAAATCGGATTTCATGTAGTTCATTGCCGTTCAGACTATCTAAATATGATCGGATTTGCATAAAAATAGAATTTGGGCTGAAAATCTGAACAGGGCTTAAAAGTGCGCTGCAAAATGCTCTGGTGAATGCTAACCAGCCATTTAAATGTAAAGCAGAAAGCTAATTTTTACTATTAACATTGTTTAACATGCGTTAAGTGCAGCCAGTAGGTTAAACAACTCTTTTCCCCAAACTTATTATAGACTGACCTTCATTTTCTTGTTCATAATTCAGTTGGTTTTTACAGTTACACAACTCCTATTATTCTACCTATTCTCATGATGAAAACTTATGTGGGAACTTTTTTGCTAGATATGAAATACGTACCAGAAAGTATATCTCTGCAGTTTCCAACAGAAATGAACACTAGTGGCGGTAAAACAGTGAGCACTTGTAATTGTTTTTTGTACACAGTTATGCTTGTCTTATAGATATTAATGTCTATAAATAGTACAGATTTAGATTTTTTTTTTACCTTCACCAGGATATGATTTGTACAATTTTACAGTAGTGAATAATGCTAATAGAAACGACTGTTAAAAGGACAGTTTAACCAAAAATAAAAATTCTGTCATTAATTACTCACCCTCGTGTCGTTCCAAACCAGTAAGAGCTTTGTGTATCTTCGGAACCCTGCATAGAGGGCAACACAACTGACGCTCAAGGCCTAGAAATGTATTAAAAACATAGTTAAAATAGTCCATGTGACATCAGTGGTCCAACCATAATTTTATGAAGCTATGAGAATTAATTCAACGATTTCTTCTCTTCCATATCAGTCTACGGTGCATGTTCATGAGAATACCACATGCTTGCCTCGTGATACTGTTGTGAACACACGTAAGGTGTCAAAACCAATCCAGTGAGGTATGTTTGCATGTCATAGGATAATACAGAATTATACTTTGAAGAGACAATTATTATTCAGTAAGTGCTCTACAGAGATCTCTGTAAGCTTTACCAACTCCATAATCGAGATGATTTACGGCTATGTGGAGTGCATGTTTCTTGTCCACAGGCAGGTCATTTGAACAGCAGCTGTCTAAACACAACACACGTGGTGGGTGTGACGATCCAGTGGCAGCATGCTCTCTTCCTCTCTCCTCTATCTCTTCTTTTCTCTCTCATTCGTTTTTATTCACCCACCGCAGCAACAGTGAATCAAACACGTCAGTTCCAACCAGGACTGACAATAAATCACATCAACAGAGACGTCAGATGACACAGATATGCGTGACCAAATCCAAACCTCTCTTTTTGAAACTCTACTGAGTTAGATAAATATGCAAAGCTTAAAAAGGCTTATTTCATGTCTAGTAATACATTTGCCTAGTTATTCATGGATAAATTCCAGTTAATTTCCCCGTGTTTTTGTTTGTAGCATATTTTAGCACTGAATGTTGAATTCTGGCTTCAATTTGTAACATATGGCACCAACATGGTCCAAAGAGATTCTCCACAATCAGCCATTGGAAATATGACCATGTTAGTCATTGATAATCAGGCCTTGGGGCCTGAATCATGTTAAAGAATGGGAATGAATACATGTCATTCTTGGAAAGCACTACCAAGTTCATGTTTTTCCCAGGCCCTGGTGGTTAGAGGTCCAGTATGCTGAGATATCAAGAGGAGAGAGCTGCCTCCCTCCATAACTACTGATGTGGCATTGACAGCTTGTTTTCTACAGGGTCTGTCACTGCCAATCACTCTCTAAAGCCATTTTGCTAAAAAGTGGAAATTAGTATTAGACCTAAAATTAGTATTTAATTATATATTAGGCTATATATAATTACAAGCCAAGTATGAATCACATCAAGTTAGTGTTTTAAAGCTATTTACATTTATTCCAGAATAATAACTCAAGTCAGTACCAATTCAAACTATATATTTGATATTCTTTTTAATAGTTATCTATAGTCAACTATTTTTACAGTTTTCAGAAAATCAGGCAGCAAAGCTCTGGAAATATTGGTCACAGGCAGAGATTTACTTTAAATTTCAGCAAGCTAATTGCTCACGTAAAGCTCCCACTGATCATGTTTTCAGGACATTTTAAGTCGTATTTTGACATAAAAAGTGGTTATATCTCAGTATGTGAGTTGTTTACTTTTTAAAATTAGTCCTCCAATTAACGCCATTATGTTGATGATTCGCTAATGCGGAACGCGAACAAACACAAAAGAGGCGGGATTTCTCGCATTAACCAATCACAACCGGACATAACCAATCATATCGCAATGGAGGGTTTTTAGCCGCAAGTGGTACTCGCTGCAGAGCCAAATGGGAGGAGCTAGAGCTCCAAGTGGCTGTTAATGTTATTGCGAGTTCATCCGTAATGGAAGTAAATGCTTGTTTTGATGCGCAAGATGCTTTTTTTAATTTTATTGTAATTTTAAATGGAATATTGACTAATTTTAGATAGACTTGTTTTGAGATTAGTGATGCGTCCTCTCCAACAACATTTGGGATAAGATGTAAGATGTAATTTAATAGTCACATACTCACATACACTGTCCTACAAGTGTTGCACTGGATTTATTTGTTTCTATTAACCCAAATGTGCAAAATGTGCATCTAAACATAAAATAAACCTTAAATCTAGATAAAATGTCATAATAATAATAATAATAATAATAATAAATATCATAAATATATTTCAAGAACACAACACTTCTTTCATACAACATTTTAATGGTATAACAATAAAATAATAAATATATTTCAAGAACACATAAAAAAATTTACAGAGTCAAAATTTTAGGAACACCTTCTAATCAATAATCAAATAATCTCATATTCAGAGCTCTAGCTCCTCCCATTTGGCTCTGCAGCGAGCACCCTCTGGTTTTTAGGAGGTTTGTATCCGAAATCGTCCCCTATACCCTGATTCACTATTCCCTACATTAGTCCACTCAACGAGTGAGTGAATTCAGACACTGAGTGCATCGGAAACACTGCAGCTTGCATAGTTTGCGCTTGCTGTTTATAATAATCATTTGAAACCGGCAAACGGACAGCTCCAGTATTAAAATTAAGGATTTATCTTAAACGCTGCTATGGAAATTATGTATAAACCCTAGTTAAACAATTAAATAATCAATTTACAATTAATTAGGCCATACCTGTGCTGTATCGCGCTTGTATGCCGTGGACGAGCGCATTGTAAATTTAAGGAATGGATGATTCGGCTGCGAGCGCCCTCTTTCGTCGAGAAGCGGGAATTCATTCGGCACGCGACTCTTACGGTGAATTATGGGTATTCTCTAGTCGGTGAGGGTTGTACACTCGTTTTTGCGGTGCATTGTGGGACTGAATGAGTGCACTCGAGAACGTCCACTATGGTTTCGGACACCACTAAAAAGACTCCCTGCTGTAACTTTACCTGCTGATCAGTGTTGCCAAATACGCGGTTTTCCCGCGGAATTGGGCTACTTTACCACTGTTGCCGCTGGTTGAAGCGACCCCAATAATGCAATATTTAGCCCCTGGAATGCTAATTTTACCAGGGGAACCCCACCAAAAACGTGTATTTTACCCCTGGAACCTGTTTTTAATGGGGGACCCCCTCAAAATGCAATTGGGTTACTTTTGGGCTAGTTTTGAGTAGCAATTGGGCGGGTTTTGATCTGAAAACCTGGCAACCCTGCTGCTGGTGTTGCTGTTGGACAGTTTCTTTAGATAAACGAGTGAATGATACATGATTTAATGTTATTTTTTGTAATACTGGCATTGTTTTATTTTTGTACTACAATTTTTTTCTCATCCAATATTTTGAGGAGACACTGCCTCCCTTTCCTCCTTGGAGGAAACCCCCTTGATATATATATAGCCTATAGTATTTATGGTATAGTATATATCCATCTAATTTACAAAAAGCTACTGTTGTGTGTGTGTGTGTAATTAAAATTAAAGTTGATTTTTTTTTTCTAAAACATGGAAATGAACAGTTTTAGACACACTATGGAAGGTAGGCTTTAAATGTAAATAATAAAAATAACCTAACAAACCCCATGATTGGTTCTTTGGAAGTGTGGTGAACCTCAGTTAAGTTGCTTTTCATCCGAAACCAGTGCTGTTTTACACATTGAGACACTGAAATGTGCACTTGCACAGTGATTTTTGGAAACTGACCCGTGGAGTTCCTCCTGGATCGGTACTTCATCCACACTGATTGTCCTTGGATGGAAAAACAAACATTTATAGCCCTGGACAAAGTAGCCTGATGGATAATAAACAGACATATTTCTAAAGTGCCAAATGATGTAATATGATGAAAAATGAATACAGCCATATATTAAATAGTAATAAAAGATTGAAAGCACTGAGTGAACCGATCAATACACCAGGGAACAATAAATGTAAATGAAGATGTTTTTATCACTCTACTCACCTCTCTTTCAACTCATTACATGACTTCGAGCACACAGCTAAATGCGAAGCCAAAGTTGAGTCCTATACTTGCAGAGCTGAAACTATGAAACATTTTGTTTATTTGAACTTTAAACTATGAAACATTCCGATTATTTAAACTTTGAAACATTCTATTTATTTGAACTCCAAACTATGAAGCATTCTATTTATGTAGTGACTAGTGAGTGACTGTTACTTTGTTTCTAAAAAGACAAACAAGTAATAAAGCAGACGTTTTATGCACTAAACGCTTGATAAGAAGAAACAGTGACATTATTTCAAATAGTGAATAGAACAGAAAAAAACAGCTGTTTTAGGCTGACTGTTGTCATTAATTTAGGCCTCTTTTTTTACTCACCAGTCAGCTTCATTCATTTTAGTTTTCTCTAACTGTAAGATCGATCATGTTTTGCTCTTTAACAGCTGTTTTTTTTTTAACTGCACCAACAGTTTCTATTTCCTGTTGTTGTTTTCAATTAGGCTGTGAAGTCTTTAAATGTCCCTCACCATTTAAACCTGTCTGATCCGT